>JASEVX010000008.1:3440645-3753145 GCA_031761405.1 Serripes groenlandicus | reverse complement strand
TACCACATTACACTTTAACTCTTACAACATGACACTTTAACTCTTACAACATGACACGTTAACCATACCACGTGGCACTTTAACTCTCACAACATGGTACTTTAAGCCTTACCACCACATGACACTTTAACTCTTACCACCACATGATACTTTAACCCTCATCACATGACACTTTAACCCTTACAACATGGCACTTTAACTCTTACCACATGACACTTTTGAACCCTCATCACATGACACTTTAACCCTCATCACATGCCACTCTAACCCTTACAACATGACACTTTAACTCTTATCACATGACAATTTAACTCTTACAACATGGCACTTTAACTCTTACCACATGACACTTTAACTCTTACCACCACATGACACTTTAAGTCTTACCATACGAAACTTTAACTCTTACCACATGACACGTTAACCATACCACGTGGCACTTTAACTCTCACAACATGGTACTTTAAGCCTTACCACCACATGACACTTTAACTCTTACCACCACATGACACTTCAAGTCTTACCATACGACACTTAAGGTCTTATCATACGAAACTTTAACTCTCATTACATGGCACTTTAACCTTACCACATGACACTTTAACTCTTACCACATGACACTTTAACTCTTACCACCACATGACACTTTAAGTCTTACCATACGAAACTTTAACTCTTACCACATGACACGTTAACCATACCACGTGGGACTTTAACTCTCACAACTTGGTACTTTAAGCCTTACCACCACATAACACTTTAACTCTTACCACCACATGACACTTTAAGTCTTACCATACGAAACTTTAACTCTCACCACATGGCACTTTAACCTTACCACGTGACACTTTATCTCTTACCACACGACGCTTTTACCCTTACCTCTTGACACTTTAACTCTTACCACGTGAAACTTTAACTCTTACCACATGCCACTTTAACCCTTTCCACATTCCACTTTAACTCTTACCACACGACACTTTAAGTCTTATCATACGAAACTTTAACTATCATTACATGGCACTTTAACCTTACCACATGACACTTTACCTCTTACCACATGACACGTTTACTCCTAATATACGACACTTTAACTCTTCCCACATGCCACTTTAACTCTTCCCACATGCCACTTTAACTCTTACCACATGTCACTTTAACTCTTACCACATGACACTTTAACTCTTACAACATGCCACTTTAACTCTTACCACATGACACTTTAACTCTTACAACATGACACGTTAACCATACCACGTGGCACTTTAACTCTCACAACATGGTACTTTAAGCCTTACCACCACATGACACTTTAACTCTTACCACCACATGATACTTTAACCCTCATCACATGACACTTTAACCCTTACAACATGGCACTTTAACTCTTACCACATGACACTTTTGAACCCTCATCACATGACACTTTAACCCTCATCACATGCCACTCTAACCCTTTAACTCTTACCACATGACACTTTAACTCTTACCACAACATGACACTTTAAGTCTTACCATACGAAACTTTTACCCTTACGTCTTGACACTTTAACTCTTACCACGTGAAACTTTAACTCTTACCACATGCCCCTTTAACTCTTCCCACATGCCACTTTAACTCTTACCACATGGCACTTTTACTCCTAATATACGACACTTTAACTCTTCCCACCACATGGCACTTTAACTGTTACAACATGGCACTTTAACCCTTACCACCACATGACACTTTAACTGTTACACCATGGCACTTTAACCCTTACCACCACATGACACTTTAAGTCTTACCACATGACACTTTAAGTCTTACCACATGACACTTTAACTCTTACCACATGTCACTTTAACTCTTACCACATGAAACTTTAACTCTTACCACATGCCACTTGAACTCTTACCACATGACGCTTTTGCAGCAGACGACTAAAAAAAAACATCGTGCATGATTAACACTTTCACATTACACCACAAAGTGCTCATCAACAATTACGCATTTATTTATTTATTAAGGTATCGATATTATTGATCTTGAATTACGTCTGCTGCATATTTATTGAATGTGGGATATTGTTAAATACTCTTCTATTGTACGTGACCGTATACTTAGTTAACCCTTTCCCTCATACGAAAATTCTGCAGCAGACGACTTTGACCATATTGTGTCAAAACATAGAACATCTCTATAATTGAATGGATAACCTATGACTAAAATTAAAAGGAGAAATTGTTCGTTTTGAGCAATTTCTTCTTTTGTCACTATGTTTTCAAAAAGCCATCTGCTGCATAGGCGTCACAAAGCGTCTATATGAGGGGGATGGTTAATTCAATTCCTTTTGATAATTACGGGGAATTGATATCTTACTGAGAGTGTTAAAATATAGTTGATAGCCTACCAGTACATGATCGAGTCAAGTATATTTCAATATGAGTCCGTGGATAAGAAAAGGTACAAGTTCGCATTTCTGATTTTCATATCAGATTCTATGTAAGTTTATAGAATCCGCTAACGAACGTGTGTAAGTATTATGTGAACAGTGTAAATCTCGATCAGACTGTGCGGACTGACAGACTGATAAGGATCAATACTGACCAAATAGCTAACATGTACTTCTTCTCATGCATTGGCTCCAATAAGGGTAGTATATGGCTTATAAGCAAACCTTAGGTAAAGACTCACAGGGAATTATAATTTGAATATGCATACTTGCAAATGAAAGGTAAAAGTGACCAATACAAATAAATTAACCAAGAATTTCAATATTTATCTCACAGGTACGACGGTTAGCAGTACAACAAGCAGCGCTTCTTATGGTTTGTCAACAAGCAGCGCCTCATACAGTATGCCAACAAGCAGTGGATCTTATAGTATGCCAACAAGCAGTGGATCTTACAGTATGCCAACAAGCAGTGGATCTTATAGTATGCCAACAAGCAGTGGATCTTACAGTATGCCAACAAGCAGTGGATCTTATAGTATGCCAACAAGCAGCGCATCATACAGTATGCCAACAAGCAGTGGATCTTACAGTATGCCAACAAGCAGTGGATCTTATAGTATGCCAACAAGCAGTGGATATTATAGTATGCCAACAAGCAGTGGATCTTATAGTATGCCAACAAGCAGTGGATCTTATAGTATGACAACAAGTAGTGGATCTTACAGTATTCCAACAAGCAGCGCCTCATACAGTATGCCAACAAGCAGTGGATCTTATAGTATGCCAACAAGCAGTGGATCTTATAGTATGCCGACAAGCAGTGGATCTTACAGTATGCCAACAAGCAGCGCTACATACAGTATGCAAACAAGCAGTGGATCTTATAGTATGCCAACAAGCAGTGGATCTTATAGTATTCCAACAAGCAGTGGATCTTACAGTATGCCAACAAGCAGTGGATCTTATAGTATGCCAACAAGCAGTGGATCTTACAGTATGCCAACAAGCAGTGGATCTTATAGTATGCCAACAAGCAGTGGATCTTACAGTATGTCAACAAGCAGTGGATCATACAGTATGCCAACAAGCAGTGGATCTTATAGTATGCCAACAAGCAGTGGATCTTATAGTATGCCTACAAGCAGTGGATCATATAGTATGCCAACAAGCAGTGGATCATACAGTATGCCAACAAGCAGTGGATCATACAGTATGCCTACAAGCAGTGGATCATACAGTATGCCAACAAGCAGTGGATCTTATAGTATGCCAACAAGCAGTGGATCTTATAGTATGCCAACAAGCAATGGATCTTATAGTATGCCGACAAGCAGTGGATCGTACAGTATGCCAACAAGCAGCGCCTCATACAGTATGCCAACAAGCAGTGGATCTTATAGTATGCCAACAAGCAGTGGATCTTATAGTATGCCAACAAGCAGTGGATATTATAGTATGCCAACAAGCAGTGGATCTTACAGTATGCCAACAAGCAGTGGATCTTATAGTATGCCAACAAGCAGTGGATCTTACAGTATGCCAACAAGCAGTGGATCATACAGTATGCCAACAAGCAGTGGATCTTATAGTATGCCTACAAGCAGTGGATCTTACAGTATGCCAACAAGCAGTGGATCTTATAGTATGCCAACAAGCAGTGGATCTTACAGTATGCCAACAAGCAGTGGATCATACAGTATGCCAACAAGCAGTGGATCTTATAGTATGCCTACAAGCAGTGGATCATATAGTATGCCAACAAGCAGTGGATTATACAGTATGCCAACAAGCAGCGCATCATACAGTATGCCAACAAGCAGTGGATCTTACAGTATGCCAACAAGCAGTGGATCTTATAGTATGCCAACAAGCAGTGGATCTTATAGTATGCCAACAAGCAGTGGATCTTACAGTATGCCAACAAGCAGTGGATCATACAGTATGCCAACAAGCAGTGGATCATACAGTATGCCTACAAGCAGTGGATCATACAGTATGCCAACAAGCAGTGGATCTTATAGTATGCCAACAAGCAGTGGATCTTATAGTATGCCGACAAGCAGTGGATCTTACAGTATGCCAACAAGCAGCGCCTCATACAGTATGCCAACAAGCAGTGGATCTTATAGTATGCCAACAAGCAGTGGATCTTACAGTATGCCAACAAGCAGTGGATCATACAGTATGCCAACAAGCAGTGGATCTTATAGTATGCCAACAAGCAGTGGATCTTACAGTATGCCAACAAGCAGTGGATCTTACAGTATGCCAACAAGCAGCGCCTCATACAGTATGCCAACAAGCAGTGGATCTTATAGTATGCCAACAAGCAGTGGATCTTACAGTATGCCAACAAGCAGTGGATCATACAGTATGCCAACAAGCAGTGGATCTTATAGTATGCCAACAAGCAGTGGATCTTACAGTATGCCAACAAGCAGTGGATCATACAGTATGCCAACAAGCAGTGGATCTTATAGTATGCCTACAAGCAGTGGATCATATAGTATGCCAACAAGCAGTGGATCATACAGTATGCCAACAAGCAGCGCATCATACAGTATGCTAACAAGCAGTGGATATTACAGTATGCCAACAAGCAGTGGATCTTATAGTATGCCAACAAGCAGTGGATCATACAGTATGCCAACAAGCAGTGGATCATACAGTATGCCAACAAGCAGTGGATCTTATAGTATGTCAACAAGCAGTGGATCTTACAGTATGCCAACAAGCAGCGCCTCATACAGTATGCCAACAAGCAGTGGATCTTACAGTATGCCAACAAGCAGTGGATATTATAGTATGCCAACAAGCAGTGGATCTTACAGTATGTCAACAAGCAGTGGATCATACAGTATGCCAACAAGCAGTGGATATTATAGTATGCCAACAAGCAGTGGATCTTATAGTATGCCAACAAGCAGTGGATCTTACAGTATGCCAACAAGCAGCGCCTCATACAGTATGCCAACAAGCAGTGGATCTTACAGTATGCCAACAAGCAGTGGATATTATAGTATGCCAACAAGCAGTGGATCTTATAGTATGCCAACAAGCAGTGGATCTTATAGTATGCCAACAAGCAGTGGATCTTATAGTATGTCAACAAGCAGTGGATATTATAGTATGCCAACAAGCAGTGGATCTTATAGTATGCCAACAAGCAGTGGATCATACAGTATGCCAACAAGCAGTGGATCAAACAGTATGCCTACAAGCAGTGGATCATACAGTATGCCAACAAGCAGTGGATCTTATAGTATGCCAACAAGCAGTGGATCTTACAGTATGCCAACAAGCAGTGGATCATACAGTATGCCAACAAGCAGTGGATCATACAGTATGCCTACAAGCAGTGGATCATACAGTATGCCAACAAGCAGTGGATCTTATAGTATGCCAACAAGCAGTGGATCTTATAGTATGCCAACAAGCAGTGGATCTTATAGTATGCCGACAAGCAGTGGATCTTACAGTATGCCAACAAGCAGCGCCTCATACAGTATGCAAACAAGCAGTGGATCTTATAGTATGCCAACAAGCAGTGGATCTTATAGTATGCCAACAAACAGTGGATCTTATAGTATGCCTACAAGCAGTGGATCATATAGTATGCCAACAAGCAGTGGATCATACAGTATGCCAACAAGCAGTGGATCTTATAGTATGCCAACAAGCAGTGGATCATACAGTATGCCAACAAGCAGTGGATCTTACAGTATGCCAACAAGCAGTGGATCATACAGTATGCCAACAAGCAGTGGATCTTATAGTATGCCTACAAGCAGTGGATCATACAGTATGCCTACAAGCAGTGGATCATACAGTATGCCAACAAGCAGTGGATCATACAGTATGCCTACAAGCAGTGGATCATACAGTATGCCAACAAGCAGTGGATCTTATAGTATGCCAACAAGCAGTGGATCTTATAGTATGCCAACAAGCAGTGGATCTTATAGTATGCCAACAAGCAGTGGATCTTACAGTATGCCAACAAGCAGTGGATCTTATAGTATGCCAACAAGCAGTGGATCTTATAGTATGCCAACAAGCAGTGGATCATACAGTATGCCAACAAGCAGTGGATCATACAGTATGCCAACAAGCAGTGGATCTTACAGTATGCCAACAAGCAGTGGATCATACAGTATGCCAACAAGCAGTGGATCATACAGTTTGCCTACAAGCAGTGGATCATACAGTATGCCAACAAGCAGTGGATCTTACAGTATGCCAACAAGCAGTGGATCTTATAGTATGCCAACAAGCAGTGGATCTTATAGTATGCCAACAAGCAGTGGATCATACAGTATGCCAACAAGCAGTGGATCTTACAGTATGCCAACAAGCAGTGGATCATACAGTATGCCAACAAGCAGTGGATCATACAGTTTGCCTACAAGCAGTGGATCATACAGTATGCCAACAAGCAGTGGATCTTATAGTATGCCAACAAGCAGTGGATCTTATAGTATGCCAACAAGCAGTGGATCTTATAGTATGCCGACAAGCAGTGGATCTTACAGTATGCCAACAAGCAGCGCCTCGTACAGTATGCAAACAAGCAGTGGATCTTATAGTATGCCAACAAGCAGTGGATCATACAGTATGCCAACAAGCAGCGCTTCATACAGTATGCTAACAAGCAGTGGATCTTACAGTATGCCAACAAGCAGTGGATCTTATAGTATGCCAACAAGCAGTGGATCTTACAGTATGCCAACAAGCAGTGGATCATACAGTATGCCAACAAGCAGTGGATCATATAGTATGCCATCAAGCAGTGGATCATACAGTATGCCAACAAGCAGTGGATATTATAGTATGCCAACAAGCAGTGGATCTTACAGTATGCCAACAAGCAGTGGATCTTACAGTATGCCAACAAGCAGTGGATCTTATAGTATGCCTACAAGCAGTGGATCATATAGTATGCCAACAAGCAGTGGATCATACAGTATGCCAACAAGCAGTGGATCTTATAGTATGCCTACAAGCAGTGGATCTTATAGTATGCCAACAAGCAGTGGATCATACAGTATGCCAACAAGCAGTGGATCTTATAGTATGCCTACAAGCAGTGGATCTTATAGTATGCCAACAAGCAGTGGATCATACAGTATGCCAACAAGCAGTGGATCATACAGTATGCCAACAAGCAGTGGATCTTATAGTATGCCAACAAGCAGTGGATCTTACAGTATGCCAACAAGCAGCGCCTCATACAGTATGCCAACAAGCAGTGGATCTTACAGTATGCCAACAAGCAGTGGATATTATAGTATGCCAACAAGCAGTGGATCTTACAGTATGTCAACAAGCAGTGGATCATACAGTATGCCAACAAGCAGTGGATCTTATAGTATGCCAACAAGCAGTGGATCTTATAGTATGCCTACAAGCAGTGGATCATATAGTATGCCAACAAGCAGTGGATCATACAGTATGCCAACAAGCAGTGGATCATACAGTATGCCTACAAGCAGTGGATCATACAGTATGCCAACAAGCAGTGGATCTTATAGTATGCCAACAAGCAGTGGATCTTATAGTATGCCAACAAGCAGTGGATCTTATAGTATGCCGACAAGCAGTGGATCTTACAGTATGCCAACAAGCAGCGCCTCATACAGTATGCAAACAAGCAGTGGATCTTATAGTATGCCAACAAGCAGTGGATCTTATAGTATGTCAACAAGCAGTGGATCTTATAGTATGCCAACAAGCAGTGGATCTTACAGTATGCCAACAAGCAGTGGATCTTATAGTATGCCAACAAGCAGTGGATCTTACAGTATGCCAACAAGCAGTGGATCATATAGTATGCCAACAAGCAGTGGATCATATAGTATGCCAACAAGCAGTGGATCTTACAGTATGTCAACAAGTAGTGGATCTTATAGTATGCCAACAAGCAGTGGATCATATAGTATGCCAACAAGCAGTGGATCATTTAGTATGTCAACAAGCAGTGGATCTTATAGTATGCCAACAAGCAGTGGATCATATAGTATGCCAACAAGCAGTGGATCATTTAGTATGTCAACAAGCAGTGGATCATATAGTATGCCAACAAGCAGTGGATCTTACAGTATGCCAACAAGCAGTGTATCTTATAGTATCCCAACAAGCAGTGGATCTTACAGTATGCCAACAAGCAGTGGATCATATAGTATGCCAACAAGCAGTGGATCTTATAGTATGCCAACAAGCAGTGGATCTTATAGTATGCCAACAAGCAGTGGATCATATAGTATGCCAACAAGCAGTGGATCTTATAGTATGCCAACAAGCAGTGGATCTTATAGTATGCCAACAAGCAGTGGATCATATAGTATGCCAACAAGCAGTGAATCTTATAGTATGCCAACAAGCAGTGGATCTTATAGTATGTCAACAAGCAGTGGATCATACAGTATGCCAACAAGCAGCGCCTCATCCAGTATGTCAACAAGCAGCGCCTCATACAGTATGTCAACAAGCAGCGCCTCATACAGTATGGCAACAAGCAGCGCCTCATACAGTATGCCAACAAGCAGCGTCTCATACAGTATGTCAACAAGCAGCGCCTCATACAGTATGCCAACAACCAGCGCCTCATCCAGTATGTCAACAATCAGCGCCTCATACACTATGCCAACAAGCAGCGGATCTTATAGTATGCCAACAAGCAGTGTCTCATACAGTATGTCAACAAGCAGCGCCTCATACAGTATGCCAACAAGCAGCGCCTCATACAGTATGCCAACAAGCAGCGTCTCATACAGTATGTCAACAAGCAGCGCCTCATACAGTATGCCAACAACCAGCGCCTCATCCAGTATGTCAACAATCAGCGCCTCATACACTATGCCAACAAGCAGCGGATCTTATAGTATGCCAACAAGCAGTGTCTCATACAGTATGTCAACAAGCAGCGCCTCATACAGTATGCCAACAAGCAGCGCCTCATACAGTATGCCAACAAGCAGCGCCTCATACAGTATGTCAACAAGCAGCGCCTCATACAGTATGCCAACAAGCAGCGCCTCATACAGTATGCCAACAAGCAGCGCCTCATACAGTATGCCAACAAGCAGCGTCTCATACAGTATGCCAACAAGCAGCGCCTCATACAGTATGCCAACAAGCAACGCCTCATACAGTATGCCAACAAGCAGCGCCTCATACAGTATGTCAACAAGCAGCGTCTCATACAGTATGCCAACAAGCAGCGCCTCATACAGTATGCCAACAAGCAGTGCCTCATACAGTATGTCAACAAGCAGCGTCTCATACAGTATGCCAACAAGCAGCACATCGGCCTCGTCAGTGATTATGTCATCAAGTGGTACATTGTCGGCGTCGTCAGTGAGTATGTCATCTGGCGGATCGACATCGGCGTCGTCAGTGATTATGTCATCAAGTGGTACGATGTCAGCGTCGTCAGTGAGTATTTCATCTAGCGGTACGACGTCGACCTCGTCAGTGATTATGTCATCTAGCGTGTCAACTTCAACTGTATCCCCTTCAGGTATGCATTTTTACATTAAGTTGTCTGTCTTTCCCTTTCGTTTTTCTATTAAGCCTTTTGTTTGAGGAATTGTGAAAAGTTTATATAAAAACATAAAAAATAAAATATTAGAGCTTAAATAAACTACGAACAATGATAGCTTGGGTAATCATGTTGTTGTTGTTGCTGTTGCTTTTGATGATGATGATTTTTCTGCTTCGTTCGGATTTTTTGTTATCCTTTTTTAAATGATATCATCAGTTGACATGGATAGAATATATATCACAAGTGTTCCTAATTCAAGTCTTATATTAAACCCATTATGACATTATTCTTATGCTTCAGTGACAACAACGTCGACAACAATTACACCAACAGCGACGACACCTGACCCATCAAGTAAGTGTGTTCGACCGATGTGGAATTCTTCGCGATTGTCCCTCAGTTTGAACTGTTGATAATAATTCAACAATGGCATAGCACAAACTTTATCCCCCATGTAATGATTTGCCCTTCAACTCATCACCGCCTACACCAAATCTATAGCAGATGATTTTGAAAATATATAGGCAAAAATATGAGCTATGTCTATTAATAAAAGTATAATTATTGAATAGAATTTAACACATTATGTAAACATGTGAAATTGCTAGTTTAACACATTATGTAAACATGTGAAATTGCTAGTTTTCAGAAGCCGTCTGTAGCAAATACGTAAACATGCGCCTGAATGTTGGAAAGGTGAATCATCTGCCTTGAAACATTTGCAAAAGTAATTCTAAAAAAGCGGTTTATCGTAAAGGGGTGTGTCCCACGAGAGCTGATATTGTCGACCTGTCGTTTGCGGCGGTGTCTCATCGTTAGCGTTGGCGGCGTAAGTTAAATGTTTAAGTTTTGCTTTTAACCCGTTCCCACTTAAAGACGCTTTCTGGTGTATCTGTAGCAGACGACTTTTGAAAAATAAATCTCCTTTTGCCACAGTGTTTTCAACTTTACTCAATTATTATACAATTATTTATTGAGATTTTTCACATTTTTGCCAAGATGTTTACAAAGTTGTCTGCTGCATATTTGCTGTATGTGGTTAAGGGTTAAGTGTTGATTCCAACTTCTGAATTATTTTACACATACAACCAATTTGCAGGAGACGTTTTTTAAATACGTCTAAACTAACAGATGAAAACTATTTACAAATGAAGGTATAATTACAAATGAAGGTATAATTACTAATGAAGGTATAATTACTAATGAAGGTATAATAACTAATGAAGGTATAATTACTAATGAAGGTATAATAACTAAAGAAGGTTAAAACTTTGTGGCAAAAGGGTTAATTGTTCATTTTGAGCAATTTGCCTTAAGTCACAATATTTCCGAATGCCATCTACAGCAAATACGTATAATGTGTACTAACTGACAAAAGGTGAACCATTTAGGCTGTATGTTGAAAATGGGGTTAAATATTTCAATATGTTGCGAATAAATCAACATCAAAGCGTAGATACTATACATGCACTTATAGTACAGTGTATATATTTATATATCCACTCTGCCTTTTTAATCAGAAAGTACTTTGTTACCTGATCAGAAACGGTCCAACAGAGGAACGCATTTCATCCATTTACACCCGAATGAATGTATTCTAGATATACCCAAATAATAAGATGCAGTTGTGAAGCATGAATTCGTTATATCTTTACTCTGCATAATTTGTTTTCAGCTTTATTGACAAGCGTTACATTAAATGAGATCTCATTCGACTATGAGGGTAGTGTGCCGGTTACAATGTTTAGATGCGAGTTCACTTCAATGGTCAGTCCGTATAGATACAAGGTTGTCTGGTTAGTATAGTTGTTATTCTCAAATCTGTCCCTAAGCCGTTTCCAATATATAACATATTTGCGGCAACTTTTACCAAAATATCTAGAGACAAAGAAATATATGTTTCAACAAATGAAAGTATGGTAATTTGAATTGAGTAAGAAACACTAAATCAAATAGTGATTGATTGATTGATTGTGGTTAAAAGCTGTTTTCAACAATTTTTCAGTCATATCACGGAGGCCAGTTCACCTACTCATGTGTTTCCTGGATTTCTCTTGCACCAGTACTACACACAACTTACTTTCCAAGCAACTGGCTGCTCTATATTAAATAGAGATATTGCTCAGTAATCGTTTTCCAAATCATTTACTGCCGATGCGTTCTGCATCGGGACATTTATTTTAAATAAATGTAGTCACATCATTTTCTTATCATTGAGCCGTCGGCGAGAAAACCAACATTGTGGACTCTACGTAAAGTAGCGACCGGATCAGCATAAGCATGCCTCACAGGCTTACCCGGATAGACACTTTTCGCCTCATGTGGATTTTCTGTTTCAGGAATCATTACTTTATACCTCTATTCCCTAAGACGGAATGTATCGACCCGGATCAGTCTGCGCAGACTGCGCAGGCTGATCTTGGTCGATACATTACGCAGATGTTTGTTTTCTCTCGGGACGGCTGATATTAAGTATTGTGTGGAAGGCTGTGATGGAATGGTGGAGCGTCAGCCTCGTTTTTGATATTCCCACTGTCGTCTCCAGAATGCAGATATCGAGCGTGATTGGTATAGGCTGAAAGCTTGTTTTGCGTTCTATGTAAACAAAATAAATCGGTTTAAACTAATAATTTAGTGGTCGTTGACAATGATGGTGGGGACTGTGTTAACGCACACGTTCGTTAAAGTCTTCCCTGTTTGAAACGCTCTAATTCATACTCATGAAAGAGCATATTTTAGTGCATAACTATTAATTATTTGACCTCAAACATTTAAAGTTTAAACTTTTAATTGGCAATACAGATGAATTGAAACACAATGCATTATTAATTGTGTAGTTAAATATTTGCCTGTCCATCCTTGCTCAAAATCATGCACACCATTATGTGTTTGATTCTTGTTCAGTAGTTTTGATGTAAATAATTTATTTTGTAAAACGAAAGGTATCAAAATCAATAAAAAAAATAAATCAAAGGGTTATCAGGTAACACATTACTTTAACTCAGATGATTAGAATATACCGTTACACTACGCAAATAGCTTTCTATTTTGAAACTAAATGGTTTGCAAATATAATCTAGTCCAAATACGTTCAGTAAACATGTATTAAATGTCAAGACCGACAGACGTGAGAGGGTCCTATACAATAAAACATTATATACCTCTTCTTTTCAAAGGACGGTTGGAAATGTTCAAGTGAAATCACAGATCTATCAAGCTGGAACTAATGTTGAAGAAATTGTACTGAAAGACAGCGAAATCAGCACATTTATGCTTGATTCTCAGGTAACGTAGACACTAAAATTGAGCCGTTCCACGAGAAAATAAACATTATGGACTCTTCGTAATGCATCGACCCATATCAGCCTGTGCAGTCCGTACAAGATAAACCGGGCCGACACAATTCGTCTAAGGGGGATAGAGGTATAGAGCAATAAGCAGAGTACACAATGTTGGTTTTCTTTCTGGACGGCTCATTTATTATTGAAGTCCAGTCATCTTGTATCACTTAGAAGATCAGACCTTCAGCCCGTGGGTAACAGTGAACCTTCGACCCTTGGGTAATAGCGAACCGTCGGCCCGGGGGTAACAGCGAACATTCGACCCATGGGTAACAGTGAACATTTGGCCTGTGGGTAACAGCGAACCTTCGACCCATGGGTAACAGTGAACCTTCGGCCCGTGGCTAATAGCAAAGAACCAGAACAGCCTTATTCATCAATCAGTCTTATCAATGTCTTCGTGTCTTGCCAAACGTTTACCCAGGAATCCTATAATCATATTTAAAACTGATTGTGATTTAACGCTTTCAGCGGCAATGACAATATTGTTTCTTGTTGCAAATAATACAGCATCAGGTGAGTCAGCTTGTAACGAGCTGTCTCACCCGAAATAAGTATTGTTTGCGTTTTAGTTATCAAGCAAGTCCAAAACTGTTATTACTTGAGAAATGGGGACACCGATTTTGAACACGGAAGAGTCTACTTTAAAATATTCGACGCTGAAACAGTTAACGCGGATTTCAAAGATTTTTGTTCAGTCATATCACAGCTTCTAATTACTTGTTTGGTCACACAAGAACTCCATACAACAGTTTTTATTCAAACAACTTGCTCCTTCCCCACATCACTGTTAGCCAATGTGTGTGAAGACGAATTACTCTTGTCGAATTGACTTTTGTCAAGCGTCTAAAAGACGGTTTATTGAGCTGGGTTGCTCAAGTTTGTTTTATACACTGTCTTCGTATGGTGTGGGGTTTCTATTTAAGTATTGGCAATTAGAAGTGCTTCTTTTGTGAATGGAATTTGGCGATTTTATGTATAAGTGCCATAATTATATGAGTATTTATAGAGACATAATATACCAACGCATACCTAAGACTAGATCATTAAAGTACCTTTCACAGTGTCACGTATTGTGTGTATTGTCCCCCAATTATACAATCACATATGTATATATGAGCCGTCCCGCGAGAAAACAGACATTAAGACCTCTGCGTTATGTATCGACCCGGATCAGCCTGCACAGTCCGCGCAGACTGATCCGGGTCGACACATTCCGTCTTAGGGGAAAAAAGGTATAGAGTAATGATTTCTGAAACAGAAAATCCATAGGAGGCGAAAAGTGTCTGCCTTGGTCAGCCTGTGCGGCATGCTTCGGCTGATCCGGGTCGATACTTTACGCAGAGTCTACAATGTTGGTTTTCTCGCGGGACGGCTCATATATTGTCTGTCTATGGGGGAAAGACCACTCTTAATTACAGTGGTATCCATTTGTACCGCCTCGCTCAGTGGGATTGGTGAATATACAACACCAACGAGTTATTGTAATATTCTATTTATAATGATAATTCTAAATTACTCACCCTGATATTACATTATTAGAAAAGGAGCATTACAATAAACTAGCATCTGTTCATGCGTACAATCAATACCTTAAATAAACAACATATCCAACTCCAGTATGTTTTACATAGTAACAACAACATCTACACTTCATTCATCTAGTTATTAAAAATATATAAAATCCTTCATGATATATTTATACACTCTTTCCTAAGTTACTCTTGCTTTCTTCATATATACACATAATGGAGCAATTGAAAATACATTCTTACCAATTAAATTGATTGGAAGTTTCAATCTTCTACTTCTTTTCATTTCAACATTCACTCATATCTTGATCTCAATCCGTGGGAGTTAGTTGTAAAAAGGATAACATATGTTACAGTGTAGTATACACAACGGGTAATTATAACATATGTTACAGTGTAGTATACACAACGGGTAATTATAACATATGTTACAGTGTAGTATACACAACGGGTAATTATAACATATGTTACAGTGTAGTATACACAACGGGTAATTATAACATATGTTACAGTGTAGTATACACAACGGGTAATTATAACATATGTTACAGTGTAGTATACACAACGGGTAATTATAACATATGTTACAGTGTAGTATACACAACGGGTAATTATAACATATGTTACAGTGTAGTATACACAACGGGTAATTATAACATATGTTACAGTGTAGTATACACAACGGGTAATTATAACATATGTTACAGTGTAGTATACACAACGGGTAATTATAACATATGTTACAGTGTAGTATACACAACGGGTAATTATAACATATGTTACAGTGTAGTATACACAACGGGTAATTATAACATATGTTACAGTGTAGTATACACAACGGGTAATTATAACATATGTTACAGTGTAGTATACACAACGGGTAATTATAACATATGTTACAGTGTAGTATACACAACGGGTAATTATAACATATGTTACAGTGTAGTATACACAACGGGTAATTATAACATATGTTACAGTGTAGTATACACAACGGGTAATTATAACATATGTTACAGTGTAGTATACACAACGGGTAATTATAACATATGTTACAGTGTAGTATACACAACGGGTAATTATAACATATGTTACAGTGTAGTATACACAACGGGTAATTATAACATATGTTACAGTGTAGTATGCACAACGGGTAATTATAACATATGTTACAGTGTAGTATACACAACGGGTAATTATAACATATGTTACAGTGTAGTATGCACAACGGGTAATTATAACATATGTTACAGTGTAGTATACACAACGGGTAATTATAACATATGTTACAGTGTAGTATACACAACGGGTAATTATAACATATGTTACAGTGTAGTATGCACAACGGGTAATTATAACATATGTTACAGTGTAGTATACACAACGGGTAATTATAACATATGTTACAGTGTAGTATACACAACGGGTAATTATAACATATGTTACAGTGTAGTATACACAACGGGTAATTATAACATATGTTACAGTGTAGTATACACAACGGGTAATTATAACATATGTTACAGTGTAGTATACACAACGGGTAATTATAACATATGTTACAGTGTAGTATGCACAACGGGTAATTATAACATATGTTACAGTGTAGTATACACAACGGGTAATTAGGCAGAGGAATGAAAAAGTCGCGAAAACAGGTTAAACTTAAAAAACAACAAATATAATAAATGTCTAAATAGCAACAGTCAAGCCAATATAAAGAATATCTAATAACGTTGTTTGGTTGAACGAAAGGTCACGTGAACCGTTATCCTTGCCACATTCCAATTGAATTTGTTTACTCTTTTAAATATAAGGATTTAACCATGTTATAATCATCTTTTTGAGAAAATGTTGATTAAATAAAAGTAGTCAGAATGTCCGAATCTTTTTTTTTTTTGAGATTATGGATGACATATTAGGTTTAACGACGCTCAACTCATCTTAAGTTATTATCTGATATGCACATATCCTTAAATATAACGAGAAACTACGGATAAAAGACATTTGTCTATTATATTGTACACTTTCTAATACTGCTATACCGTTCGAGTATAATGTTTCTGATTAAGAATGTATGATCATTGAAATATGTTGTTTTAATTATTTCAAATGTATTTACAGATAAAATGCAGCGTGGAAGTTCTAGGATCGGACGAAACGACAGTGATTGTCAGTGCGATGGAGAGTTCCACTCTCACACCAGCTGAGGTAGATATTTATGTTTATTTAGCTCATTATTACATGTACATGAAGGTTAAAAATCGTTTGAAAGAATATATATTTAGTTCATAACTCTACGATTAAGAGTCTTCCTCTTCCCGAGGAATAACAAGTCATTGAATCCGTTTCTGTATTCATTTCTTTAACCCACCTTCGGATTTAATCATTTTCAAGGTATGTATTTGTTTGCTTAAGTAATGTTTTATGTCGTTTTCAACGGTGTTTCAGTGATATCACGACATCTCCTGGGTTACCAGCTCTTCCGGTATTATTTATCCCGACACTGATGCATCAGACATCCACGCTACCCGAAGTGCTATAACGACCCGTATAAGGATATTCGGTATGGCTCGACCGGGGATCGAACTCTAGTCCACCGGTCCTGATAGCGATGCTCTTATAACTACATCACGGCGGCGGTAACTTTTAATAAGACTCACTGACAATATTAGTAATCGTTTAAATCTTTCACTGCCGAAATTAACAAAGTCGACTCCTCCATGTTGAAAATTGAACCACTCCAGTTTTCGTCCAACAGGAATTTTTGTAAATATCAGCGAAAGTGTTAACGCATCTAGCATGCATATATATGTGTACAAAGGTCAGGTATAAGTAGATGTTGTCGATCTATACCGATATATGCACTTAGGTAACAACCTTTATAGACCTTTATAGGTACTTAGATAACAACCTTTATAGACCTGTATAGGTACTTATATAACAACCTTTATAGGTATTTAGATAACAATTGTATAGGTATTTAGATAACAACCTTTATAGGTATTTTGTATAACAAGCTTTATATGTTTATTTAGATAACAACCTTAATATGTTCTTAGATAACAACATTTATAGGTACTTAGATAACAACATTTATAGGTATTTAGATAACAACATATATAGGTACTTAAATAACAACCTTTATAGGTACTTAGATAACTACCCTCCTTTAGTTATTTAGATAACAACCTTTATAGGTTCTTAGATAACAACCCCCCTTTAGTTATTTAGATAACAACCTTAATACGTACTTAGATAACAACCTTTATAGGTACTTAGATAACAATCTTAATGTGTACTTAGATAACAACCCCCCTTTAGTTTTTTAGATAACAACCTTTATAGGTACTTAGATAACAACCGTAGTAGGTACTTAGATAACAACCTTTATATGTACTTAGATAACAACCGTTATAGGTACTTATATAACAACCTTAATAGGTACTTATATAACAACCTTTATAGGTATTTAGATATAACAACCTTTATATGTACTTAGATACCAACCTTTATATACACTTATATAACAACCTTTATATGTACTTATATAACAACCTTTATATGTACTTATATAACAACCTTTATATGTACTTATATAACAACCTTTATAAGTAAACAACCTTTATTGGGACTTAGATAACAACCTTTATAGGTACTTAGATAACAATCTTTATAGATACTTAGATAACAGCCTTAATATGTACCTAGATAACAACCTTAATAGGTACTAAAATATCAACATTTATAGATACTTAGATAACAACCTTTATAGGTACATTAGATAACAACCTTTATATGTACTTATATACCAACCTTTATATGTACTTAGATAACAACCTTTATATGTACTTAGATAACAACCTTTATAGGAACTTACATGTAGATAACAACCTTTATAGGTACTTAGATAACAACCGTAATAGGTTCTTAGATAACAACCTGTATATATGTACTTAGATAACAACCCCCTTTTAGTTATTTAGATAACAACCTTTATATGTACTTATATAACAACCTTTTATAGGTACTTAGATAACAACACCCCTTTAGTTACTTAGATAACAACCCCCGTTAGGTGCTTAGATAACAACCTTATGGTACTTATATAACAACCTTTATAGGTACTTAGATAACATCCCTTATGGTAACTTAGATAATATCCATTAAATTTACTTAGATAGGAACCTTTATAGGTACTCAGAAAGCACCCCTGATATGTACTTAAATAACATACATTTACGGTACTCATATAACAACCCATATATGGACTCATATAACACCCACTATATTGAATCATATAACACCCCATATATGGACTCATATAACACCCTATATATGTACTCATATAACACCTCATATATGGACTTATATAATAACCTGTATGTGTTATTAAGAAACACTATTGAAAGGTACTCAGATATAAATCTTTAGAGGAGCTTAGATAAAAGCCCTTATATGTACTCAGATAGCAACCCTTTTATGTACTTAGATAACAACCGTTATATTAACTTAGACACTACATGTTTATGTACTTAGATAAAAGCCCTTATATGTACTCAGATAACTTCCATGATATGTACTTAGATAACATCGCCTAAAGTTTTTCAGATAACTGCCATGCTATGTACTTAACTAATGACCCTTATATGTACTCTGAGAGCAACCCTTTAATATAACTAGTTAACAGCCAGTAGGTGTACTCAGATAACAACCATTACATGTACTCATATAGCAAGTAGTATATGTACTTAGATAACAACCTATAGACATAGGCTTACCGTTTGTAAAGGTACTCCGATATCAACATGTAAATGTACTGTTATAACAGCCTGTATACGTACTTACATAATAGCCATTATAAGAAGTCTGGTAATCGCCTGTATATAGACGATATTTTATGATTGTTCATTTATTATTGGCGAGCATCATATTCAGCTTAGTTAACGAGTTTATTAAAAGTGATAATAAATAAACACGAATGAAATATTCCATTTATCACATAAAGTGATTTATGAGGCGTATTTCGAAAAAATGTACATAATGTTTACCATATTTCTTCATGAAATTTACTTGTTTTGGCGCCAAAGTGACTACGTTATGACGTCTAACCGCTGACGTGGTGTCATCTTCATAGTTTGGTTTCCAAAGACTTGAGCGTAAGACTGACAAACCAAATTTGTAGTGTTATATGATATTTGTGTAGTGTCATATGATATTTATGTAATGGCATTTTGACACTCCAAGAGAGGGCTTTATGTGATAAATGTACTTCTAGATAACAGCCTGTAAACATGTAGCTACTTAGATAACATCCCTTCTAGGTATTCAGATAACCGCATATAAGTATAGCTACTTAGATAACAATCCTTCTAGGTACTAAGATGACAGTATGTATAGGTAACTATAAAACATAATTAAAATACTCGAGTATCTAATTTTACAGATTCTGACACCTTCCATAACCCTTGAACGGGCTGGTACAGCCACAGTTTCGATACGTAACAAAATGTTCTTCGGTTGCCAGAACGGCGAGAGTTGCTCTTTAGAATACCTGGTTTATGCAGTTGGTGACAGCTATGACTGTTCCAATTCTACAATCGCTGTACAAGGGGAGGCAACCTGTGGTAAAGTCGGAACAGTGAAGGTGAGCACCCCTTTCCACATACAACTTATCTAAAGCAGACAAATGTGAACACATTTAGGAAAACATTTGTACAATCTCTAAAAATAAAAGTATAATAACTAGATAAAATTGAAAAACATTTTGGCAAAAGGAGAAATTGCTCATAATGATCAATTTCTTTTTTTCTCACAATGTTTTCAAATGTCGTCTGCTTCAGAGGTGTTTGTGTAAGGGAAAGGGTTTAACATATGTCGTCCTTCATCGAACACTATACGTTTATTACTCTTTGTTACGTCATAATCATGAATTATTTCATTTTACACGGACAAACACTTATAGCGAACGAAACAATCAAACATGCGCTTCCTTGCTTTCTGACAAAATCAAGCACTCTTTGATATTTAATTGATTAATCAAAGAAGGATATCCAGATTACTCGTCCTAAAGACAAGTCGCCCTCAACTCAAACTCACAGTAAAACTACTCGCCCACAATTTTGAAACAATTTTCCAAAAATTATTATTACCATTCGTATTTACAGATTACTTCGCATTTGATTCAAACTACAGGTATGATATAAACTGTTTAAAGAAAGCTTATTCAGTGTCATTCAATTTATAGAGTTTAAGATTTAAAAAATCGCCATTGTATTTTCAAAAGTGTGATTTTTTCATTTAGATATAACTTTAATCAATGTGTGCTCATTCTATACAGTAAACTGTTAATAATTGTTCCTGTAGTGGAAATATTACATGGGTTAATCTAGAATCGTTAACAAAGTTATAAAATTGTCTACCTTAACCAAGTTATGTTATAGCGACTAGAAATACAGGATTCGCGTCATAAGACTTTTCCATATAGGTACATATGCAAGTGCACTGTAATATCAATGGTAATGAAGGTCTTCTAGTGCTTCATGGACTCTATTTTGTTTTCATTAGTCGAACAACCAATGATAACTTCGAACCAGGAACGAAGTTTCATGAATTGTCGCTAGAGCATTATTTCTTAGATTTTCATTTTTTTAAAATGTATAAGCCACGTATAAAAAAACAACAGACATATTCTAAAAGTTGAGACTTTCCATTAAAGCTGCTGACTTTAAAGAAAAAATGGGAATGCATAATTAAAATTATATTCCTATATAAATCTACATATATCTAGTTTTCTATTCACCGGGACATATCTAATATATATATCACCAAATGACGTAATCAAACTAATTGAATACAGACGACAGCAGACGTTTCCGGCGGACGTATTAATGCAACAGATGAGACGATGAACGTTACCATAACAACGAAGAACGACTGGTACTATAACTCAAAGAGCTCCCACACCTTGGTAGTCAAGGTCATGGTCACGGGATCAAGTACGAGTCGACCTGCATGGACAGGAGAATTCTCTCAAACAATTTCTGTAAGTATATTTTTAATGTGTACTTTCATGTTCAGTATGTTTTATTGGGGATTTACGCAGCATTAGTTCCGGTATATCACGGTGAATTTTCGCACATCCGGTCACTGAATATCGAATCTAAGAAATGCTTTTCAGAGCATTCAATTTGACACAAATCGAGGGCTTGGCGTGAAACGGTTGTAACTAAAAACCTACTTTGAAAACCCTTGTTTAGGGGCAATTTTGACACCTTTGTAAACAATGCAAATTTAGGTGCCATTGCTCAGAACGAGCAATGGTACCTAAATTTGCATTGTTTACCAAGCAAAATGATTTAACGCTTATAGAGACTTTATGGCGAGATGATTAACCTTGGTAAAAAATATCAGTTTTAGTCACAACCGTTTCACGCCAAGCCCTCGAAATGATGATTGAATTCATAAATATTCATGAACATAATTTGTGTTTCAAGTGAGACTGCGGATGCGCAGGGTTGCCTGAATCGTCACTATGCGCAGATGTATTATGGTCACGCAGCTGAAGTAGCCTGACACACATTTAAAACATATAATGTAAGACGATGTAGCTGTTCAACTTAACGTTTATCAATAAGAACTACATTTTCCAGGTAACGGTTACAGACACTGTTGACAGAACTCTTGCAGATTGCACTGTATCAGGAACTGGGCGTATTAATACATTCGACAACAAGTAAGGGCACTATCTTTTAAAGCTAACGGGATGGATATCGCTTTGTAAAATCATGCATCTACCTACCGTCCATGTTCGCATTTATGTTTTACCGTTAAAATACCAAATTTGATTTTTTGAAGACATAGGTGCAGCAGTAGAACTTGGATATATTGTATCAAAGGTCCCGGGTTCGAATCCCATGATGAGCGAGTTCTACCTTTGAGGTTTCAACACAGAAACTGCACGATTACTTGTTGTGTATATAGGAAGCAGACAACTATCGTGATTGATTTAAGCCGAAAGCTTGTTTGCAATCGTTGTAAAACAGATTATTATAAACTATCTTGATTGGTGGTTAAATAGTGTTTACGCCGCTTTTAAAAGTACATGTATTTCAGCTCCCTCTGTGAACTAGTTTTACTACAGGTACAATTTAGCTTGACCCGATGGGTCACTTGTATCGTATTGCTTTCCCCACAGCTGACAGCCAAGAAGGAAAGCCATACTAATCATGTGTACAACTTGTACGATCAATTTGTTTTTGATATTTTACCTCGAGGATATATTTTTCAGGAACTACGAACTACCGAGTGCAGGGACATACATTTTATATCGTCATAAAACATACGATGCACAGGTTTGTTTCGTTTTACATGATACATTTGATATGTTTTCTTCAATTCTCTTCCATTGGACGTTACTATTCCATCTGTACACGCTATAATAACATAAACAAATACGTTTAAGACAACTAATTGATTAAACAAAATATAACAAACATCCTGTTGTGCTAGCATGGAAACCAATTTGAAAATATGGCATAATTTTGACCATTCATATATAAACGTTTTTTTAACAGTCTGTGAACAATTAATTCGACGCCATCGCAACACTATGATGTTAATACTGATACATGGTCTAAAGTGATACATATGAACCGTCCTATGAGAAAACCAACAGTATGGTCTCTGCGTAATGTATCGACCCAGATCAGCCTGCGCAGGCTGATCCGGGCCAAAACATTCCGTCTCAGGGGGATAGAGGTATAGCGTAATGATTACTGAAACAGAACATCAACAGGAGGTAAAAAGTGCCTGTCCAGATTAGGCTGCGCGGCATGCTTAGGCTGATCTGGTTCGATACATCCACAATGTTGGTTTTCTCGCAGGAATGCTCCTATGCTAATAACAAGACTGAATATGTCAAATAAAATATTTAATTTCCTGCTACTTCTATGCGCTGTTTCTAACTCCTCATTTATAACAATTTGTACATGTTCGGCATACATCTTTTCGACATAGTTTTAAACATGCATGAAAAACCTTGTATTCTTATCAAGAAAATTCCATGTAACTCATATAAATTATACGCAGCAAAAACAACCGATCCGAATTAAATATATTTTAACACACGCTCTAGTAAATGTTGTAAAAGTTATATGACAGATTACCTCCCCTTACAGGTCCAGATACTCACCAGACAATGCGAAACTTCTTCCTCGCGCTCCTGTATCCATGGAGTCACGGTACAAGCCGGTCAAGATGTCTTCATCAATCAGCATTATGGACAAATCCACAATAGTACTTTTGCATCAGTGGACTCCTCGAGTTTAAATCTTCGCGTTAGAAAAATAACGACAACGTATTATTCGGTGGGTAGTTTACTATTATCTCATAGAAAGTGCTGAACTCCAGATAGGGATCAAAATTTTGAAATGTTGAAACTTTTGCAAATGTTGCTAATAGTGACAACAAAGTCAATAATTAATAGTTTAAAACTATTTTGGCATTAAATGTTAAAAAACTGTCTATTGAAAGTCATGAAAATGTACAAAATGTGGCTTACCGGGTATGTCTGCCAAGTAAAAATGATCAAGATTTTAAAGTTTATGTTTATGGTACTGGTAAGTGAAATTATAACTGTAATTTTATCCTAGAATAATCATTCTAATATTTCAAGACAACTTCTGAACATTTTTAAAACTTTGACTATAATATCTATTTTCTGGAGTTTAACCCCTTTCGAGCCAGACCTCAAATTCGCTGTAGTAGTAAGAATTACATGACTGTAAATAGTGTGTGGTGTATACCTACATGTAATGATGAATGTATATAGTGTGTGGTGTATACCTACATGTAATGATGACTGTATATAGTGTGTGGTGTATACCTACATGTAATGATGACTGTACATAGTGTGTGGTGTATACCTACATGTAATGATGACTGTACATAGTGTGTGGTGTATACCTACATGTAATGATGACTGTATATAGTGTGTGGTGTATACCTACATGTAATGATGAATGTATATAGTGTGTGGTGTATACCTACATGTAATGATGACTGTACATAGTGTGTGGTGTATACCTACATGTAATGATGACTGTATATAGTGTGTGGTGTATACCTACATGTAATGATGACTGTACATAGTGTGTGGTGTATACCTACATGTAATGATGAATGTACATAGTGTGTGGTGTATACCTACATGTAATGATGACTGTATATAGTGTACAGTGTATACCTACATGTAATGATGACTGTACATAGTGTGTGGTGTATACCTACATGTAATGATGACTGTACATAGTGTGTGGTGTATACCTACATGTAATGATGACTGTACATAGTGTGTGGTGTATACCTACATGTAATGATGACTGTACATAGTGTGTGGTGTATACCTACATGTAATGATGACTGTACATAGTGTATGGTGTATACCTACATGTAATGATGACTGTACATAGTGTGTGGTGTATACCTACATGTAATGATGACTGTACATAGTGTGTGGTGTATACTTACATGTAATGATGACTGTATATAGTGTGTGGTGTATACCTACATGTAATGATGACTGTACATAGTGTGTGGTGTATACCTACATGTAATGATGACTGTATATAGTGTGTGGTGTATACCTACATGTAATGATGACTGTACATAGTGTGTGGTGTATACCTACATGTAATGATGACTGTACATAGTGTGTGGTGTATACCTACATGTAATGATGACTGTACATAGTGTGTGGTGTATACCTACATGTAATGATGACTGTACATAGTGTGTGGTGTATACCTACATGTAATGATGACTGTATATAGTGTGTGGTGTATACCTACATGTAATGATGACTGTACATAGTGTGTGGTGTATACCTACATGTAATGATGACTGTACATAGTGTGTGGTGTATACCTACATGTAATGATAACTGTATATAGTGTACAGTGTATACCTACATGTAATGATGACTGTACATAGTGTGTGGTGTATACTTACATGTAATGTTGACTGTATATAGTGTGTAGTGTATACCTACATGTAAAGATGACTGTACATAGTGTGTGGTGTATACCTACATGTAAAGATGACTGTATATAGTGTGTGGTGTATACCTACATGTAATGATGACTGTATATAGTGTGTGATGTATACCTACATGTAATGATGACTGTATATAGTGTGTGGTGTATACCTACATGTAATGATGACTGTACATAGTGTGTGGTGTATACCTACATGTAATGATGACATCAAATTGTATTTGAATATTAATTTATTCCTGCATGTTCCAGGTCGTCCTACCATACGGTACTGCAGTTATCGTCAAGAGAGACCCCCTCATCGATGGTTTGTTACACGTCGTGATTACACCATCGCCCTCGGACGTTGGAAACGTGGAAGGTTTAGTGGGTAACTTCAATGCTAACGCCGGTGATGACTTTACAAAGCGTGACGGAAGTACTGCGAGCGGGGACAGCGATATGCAACAATCATGGAGGTATGATTAGTTATTTCAGCCGTTCCGCGAGAAAACCAATAGTGTGGACTCTGCGTAAAGTATCGATTCGGATCAGCTTAAGCATGCCGCGCATGCTAAAACGGACAGTACATTTTTCGCCTGCTGAGGATTTTCTGTTTCAGGAATCATTACTCTACATCTCTATCCCCCTATGACGGAATGTGTCAGAATGTTGACTACGCAGGCTGATCCGAGTCGATACATTACGCAGAGTCCATAATGTTTTATATTTTCGTGGAACGGCTCATTTTACTTGTTGACAGTTGCTATATGGTATTGTCGTTATATTACGTTACATAAATGTAACATTTATTATTAGTGCCTTGCTGATAAACATCGTTATACCATAATAACTATAACAGATACTTTACGGCTTCGGCGTCGGCGATGGCGTCACTCATTGGTTAAGTGTTTTGTACCATCCATTTATTTTCAAAACCATTTGATATATTGCCTTGAAACTTACAATACATGTTCACAATCATTCCCTCCATCAACAGACAATAGTTCATAACTCTGTGAAGATTTTAGTAAGAATTATGGCACTTTTCCGACTTAGAATTTTGGTTAAGTTTACGTACCACCCCATCCCACTGTTTTTCTAAACCATTAGTGATATAAGTTATACTTACAATACTTAGGTTTTTTTTCTTGCCCATTACTGCATCACATTTTGTTTTATTGTCAAGCACTAAAATGTCTAGCGCGCTGTCTTACGGACAACTCTGTAGAAGATGACATTACATGATCAAATAACGCCAAATTCATCCGCGCGGCCATGCTGATCCGAAGCTAAATAGTCCACCTTTGTTGGCGTAGAAATTAGTGTAGACTTCATCAGAATTTGTTTAATATATATATGCCAATAAGTTTGAATTCATTGTAAATATTTATAGAGAGTAGGGCTGTAACGAATACACTATGTGGCGAATACGATACGTATCACGAATACAAGGTAGCGAATGCGAATATTTATTCACGAATGCTGTCATGTATTTAAAAACATGTAAACACAATAGAAATCATAATTCAGATTTAAGAAAGTATAATGATTGATTAGTAAGTCTTGTTACTCTTCTGACAAATAAAATCCAACTAGAACAGTATAAAAGTTAATATTTCATGTCTACCAATTTTGATAGTGAGCAATGCAAAGTCTCCATTGAGTCCTTTCGGATATCCGAAACTTTCCAAAGCAGCTGACATATTTGGCCGGAGGTTCAATATTTTCAATTCCCACGGGGTTCGCCATTTTTGTTGTTGACGGGTGTTGGTTGTCATTAACTGGGAATTGTCCTAACTCTTTAATTGAATAATAATTCAAAATTAATTAAAAACACATTTTAAGCACACACAAACGTATTTCAAAATACATAGTAGCGAACACAACATCAAATGTATTATGAGAAAATGAATAAAAAATATGTCGCAAAATTAGTGGTCAGCTATTGAGGGTGGGGTACTTAATTTTGCCGGAGGTTTAATAGTAATCTCGAGTTTCTCGTGGTTCGCCATTTGTTGTTGACGCGTTCCGGTTTTCGTTTTTTGGGAATTCTCCGGCCTTTTCAATCGAATATCATAATTCAAATTTAATTAAAAACCGATTGTAATCACACTAAAACGTATGTCAAATACATCGTAGCGAACACATCATCAAATATATTTTGAAAAATAAAAAATACAAAGTCGTGGCAGGGATACTATATAAATATAGCGCCGAATGCGCTATGCAACTGAATAGGTTTGCAAGTCTGACAAAAGGCTTGTTATGTTTGTAGTTTAATTAAATTGATTTTAGTTTAGAGTATACATGTTTGGATTATATTCGTGAATATTCGAATATGGGTGAAGCGAATAACGAATACGATTCGGACAGGCCTGTATTCGATTATATCGAATATTCGAATGTATCGTTACAGTCCTACCATTTACCCCTTTTCTCTATATGTTTAATCAAGGTTATCTTATTGTTGTTGTTATGTGTATTGACATTGACGTATAAGCCCTACGCAACCCGGTGTTCATTGTATGTATAAATGCCACTTACAACATATACAGAAGTCAATATGACGAAATGTACTAACTTAGAAATATAATGTTTTTACAGTGTTGGTGACGGATCAAGCTACACGTCTGAAAACATGTTCGATACCTCAAACCACGCTAACCTAGCAACGTGGTCTGACTCCTACATGCTCAGCGTCTGTACTGGAAGCCACACCACCGCCGAACTACTACGCGGAGCCCAACAGGAAACGACATGCTCAAATGGTGATGTTGTCAGAACCGGAACAGTAGTTAGTGCGTCCGTTTCTAGGCGACGACGAGACGTTAGCAGTGAGATGGTGACGTATAGTCATGGTATGTATCGACGACATGATCTAATTGGAGAATTAGATGTTGCTGCGGACAGTGAATACCATGGACATGTCATTGTAAAGGTAATCCTACATTGAATCACATTAAACGAAAACCAACCTTAACATGTGAATATGAGCAGTTCCCAAAGGACTCTGCGTAATGTATCAAAATAGATCAGCCTGTGCAGTCCACATTGGTCCCATTTTTCCGTTATTTGTTACCCGCCCCATGCATGTGTTGTACTGTAAAAGTCGAGACACATCGGTTCAATGGTAGAGCATTAGGGCAAGGTCGAAATGTGTAAACGATTTCGGCTCGGTCGCTGGTTGAGTACAAGCAAACGAACTTCGAGGGTGATTCATACACGTTTTAAGAATTCGCTTCACTTATCATCGATGTAAATCGATACGTTTACATACAAGCTAACACAAACCCAGAACACGGGGTTAAAGATGAAGTAGGTCACAATGAAAAGAGAAGCAATACAGTCATTAAATGTGGTTAGATAGAGACATGTATACATATTCCACTGATTTAAATTATACATAGTCATACAACATAAATGATAATGTTGATATTCATCTCGCACATGCCGCAATTATACTTATATTTGCAGAGAGCTGCAACCTACTCGGAGGCTGAGACCATCTGCCAGAATTATTTAACTACGAATTGCACACTATACAGTTTTACCTGGATCACTGATACGGACGAGGCGGCGAGAGTGCTCGACTGGTGTGCAAAAGACGTATTGGTGAGATAATATAACCGTTTTTCCACTTACAACATATCCGCAACAGACGACTTTGAACCCACACATATACTTTATGGAAAGTCTATTTCAATAAAAGTATAACTTTTGAATAGAGTTTAAATTATTATGGGGAAAGGAGAAATTGCTCAAAATGAGCAATTTCTCTTTTTGCCACAGTGTTCTCAACGTACACCAACGTGCGGATGTATGTGGGAAAGGGTTGATAATTAACCCATCCCCCGCCGATTTTACGGTATCAGTATATTCATAGATTTATCAGTTATATTGCTCATATATTGAGCAGTGTATGCTATATATATAGTGATGTAAAATAGAAAACAATTAGGAGCAATTAAAAGCTGATCTGGAAACTTTATAAATGTAGTTTAAAGTGATGCACTTCCCAAGCTGGTGAATAACCATACATACCGAGAGAGATTACTTTACGCCACTCAGTTTCCATCTAACAATCATGTATTCTGTGAAAATATTAATGGAACAATATTCATAGACTCGAGATCCCCTGTCAAAAGAAAAATTGTAAAGGCACGAGTTGACCTTGATACTTCAGTTACTTATCGACGCCGCGCGGAAGCGCTGAGTCAGTATTTAATAGGTTTTAATTGTGTAGCATGGGGTGACGTAATCGAAAAGGGAGCAGCCAATACTATTATTGTGAATAAAAGCTATGTAATATGTTTGAAAATAACAACCTTCATGAATCAATAAATTGTATTAACTTCTTTAAGAAAGAACAAAATGCAAAATACGTATGTCTTTTACCGTTTTACAAATCTTTAGACACATTTAATTTGTATTTAATAACTTTTCCCCAACTTCATAGGCTACTCTTTTTAAGAGTTTGGTTTACGGCCATGACGACACGATTCATCAAAGCTCAGAAAACAAATTCACTTTTTCCCCAACTTCCTAGGATACGCGTTTTTAATTGTTTGGTTTACGACCCTGATTCACCAAAGCTCCCAAAACAAATCCGGGGGATGCTTTTGCCGGTTTATGAAATGCTGTTGTCTTTCTAAACTTAAACGTTCCTCGCCATACAGTGTGTTAATTCAGACCATTGTATTCTTGCTATATGTTAACTATACACGTGAACTTTCATAATGATCAAATTTGATCATTAATATCTTTAAACTTTGCTTAATGACTTCGTATATTTTGTTTATATACTTCCGATTTACTTTTATCATACTTCTGCTAAACTGAACAGAGAATAGACTTCCCCCCTCTCCTTCCAAAGCTTGTGTCACATTTATCTTATAACTAGATACATTAAACCTTAATATATGTTAACATTTAAGCACCTATGTTTTTTTTTATCTAATTGATCTAGTTAGAGCAGATTTAAAACCGTTTATTGGTAAAAAAAAAAAAAAAAAGGAAACTTCAGCTTGTATGACACATTATAGTTGCAGTAAATGTTAAGCAAACTGTGACCAAATGGTTTCCGGACCTAACTTGTCATTTCACGACTAAACTTCACATGCTGAATATCACATAGATCGTAGCATATACAACGTCAAATTCCTACGTCTAAATTGACCCTTTCTGCTCTTGATAACCTTTTATTATAGGCTTTGGTAGTCAGGTGAGCAATATAGGCACATATTGGCTTTCTTGTTTAAAATAAAGGGACATTTGGCATTCTTGTTCGAAATATTTACACCCGGTCTGTTTGCACAGGATATTTAAATATACTCAACTGCATCTGCTTCCTTTAAGTCATGCTTCAAAATCATGCGCGGCGTTTTTGATGCTTTGCATAAAAATCCGTCTTGTAAATATGTTTACATTATGTGGACTATGCCTTAAGTGTTTACAAAGTTCTTTCTAAAATTTGACATTTCGTCTTATTTCTTTTTCCTTTTTGCCTTGACCATGTATAGATACATATTCTGGTTGTAGCTTTCATGAAAGTTGAATGACAAACATAGTCCTCTAGAGTGCTTAAAAGTTGTTAAATTTGCTAACATTTTACCTAGTAACTTAGTATTTGACTTAATGAGAGCAGATAGCGATCTTTAAACGGAGTTGAATGTGTCGATGAATTGATGAAAGATAGGGCCTTATGAGTGTGCAAGGGTTGTCCGCGGTTGATCGTTTGACCACATGTAAGCGAGATGAATTGCTTTGTGTTTCGATACTAATGTGGCTTCTATTGTGTTCTCATTTGTGTTCTCAATTGTGTTCTTAAATGTGACCTAGTGTCGTAGTTTTGATCCCATGCTACCCAGTTTTGTACTTGACTAGGATTTGATGAAGATGACTTTTCTGACACACCGTGATGTTTATCTATTGGTAAATGAGGTTTTAAATGTCCTTATAGTGACCTATCTTTTTACCACATGTGACTCAGTTTGGAACTTGGCCGTAATCTGCCGTAGCTAAATCCCTGGAGTAAAATGTATTCCCTAAATTGTTCACAAGTCATTTGCGATAACAAGTATGAATTTACGGTATGAATAACATATAATGTATAAGGGACAAAGCACTTGTCTTACTGAGACATTATCAATTGCTTTCTTACATTTTCCTATGGTGATAAACATTTCCATATATATTCAATGCAATCAATCTAACCATACCTTCCTTATATATGGCTCCGCACGACCATAAATCTGTGTGACACCAGGTGTTTACTGAGACTTTAGGTACATGTAAATAACGTTCGAAATTTCATCGGTAGAGTATGCAATATGAGCATAAATTGTTTAGAAGTGACGACAATGCAATAATTACCCTGCCAATGCAATGCCACGTCACAAAATGCTGTTCTAATGATGTGATAATTAACTAAAGATAATCTTTATATTAACCAGTATGTGATCAATATCAAATTTGAAACAAATATATTTCTAGTTGAACAGCACAGTAGCATGGACTCGATATTATTGTACCGATGTGCAGGTACTGGTGAAGAACTTCCTGAACCGAGACAAAGACTACGAAGTAAGTATAGGACAAGATAATTGCGACTGAACTGGTATTTTCTCGCAAATTGAACAAGGCATAACGTTTTCCTTACACGACGGAATGCCATAGGTTCTCAGTGCTAGAGGCAGGACAGTGAGACCTCTTGTATGAATACTTAAAGATACATTCATAACAAACCAACATTAGATGTGGATGGTAGTTCTTCGTTCCAACTATTTGAACGAGACCACGTGATTTTCTTTCTTTAACATCTCATCAAAATGAAATGATTTGCCCCACCCCCTTTCTCTATCCGTAAGCACAGCAAACAGGTGTTGGTTTTGTTTTGTACAGCGATACAGCGTTTCTTTTTTACCATATTATGTGGATAATTTTGTTTCTCTTTTGATACGAATCAATCATTCAGCACAAAATGTGGATATGCTTTTACCCACATAACACATATTTGCAGCAGACGACGTTGCACACATGATATTTGCTGTATGTGGGAAAGGCTTACAAAAGGTTAATGAGTCAGACAAGGATACTCATTGTTAACCCTTTCCCACCTGCAGACGTATTTTAACGGCGCAATATCAGTTGAATACTTTGGAAAATATTGTCAATATGTTTCAAATGTTGTCTGATGCAGAATTGTTGTATGTGGGAAAGGGTTTCGATATCTCACTGCAGCAGACGATTTTTAAAAGCAATGTGGCAAATTGAGAAATTGCATCAATTAATCATCCTGTATCTCTTTTCGATGATTGTTTATGTTCTATTTCAAATCTACTTTCTTGCTCCACCTTATTTTGCCCAGTTATTTTCTTTTCAAAGCAGACGGTTCTGAAAATGAAAGGTCACACGGGAAGGGTGTATTAGGATTGCGTTGATTTTACTTTCAGACGACGAATGCGAGTAGTGCAGTTAGTATCAGGAACGATAACTGTGTAGGGAAATGTTCCGATTTCGGATCATGCTCAAATGGTACGTATACATCTTCGAAAATTGTTTGTTATATAAGGGTTTTACGCCATTTCCTATAACGATATTATGTATGTAATTACATTTGAACGATGTAGATCTTGATCAGTTTATGCGAAGACTCATCTTTATTTGCACTGTCCGCTTTAGCTAACTTGTGCCTTTACCAATGGTCTATGCTATAACGAGACTGTGCATATCAAATCCTTTTTTTTGTTTAGTTTAGTCCGTGTCGAATCGTTTTATATGAGTGAATGGTTGATTGAATTTAGTTTAACGCCGTTTTCAACGAGTTGGCCGTTATATCAAGGCGGTTAACATTTGCTCTCTGGCATCAGAACACCAGAACTCTAATCGACATTCTTCAAAGAATGTAAACCATTCTGTCCATTACTTGACGACGAATGACGCTGGACATAATGTCTTTCATTAATATTTGGAAAATATGAACGGCAGATCCGGGAAGTTTTAAAGTAGGGTTTAAATTGAGAATATACATATTTATCATCCGATCGGTTGTTATCGTAGGAGTAGATGTCTTCCTGTTTTCTAATTAACCTTTTCCTGACTACAACAGATATGCAGCAGACGACGTTATAGTTGAAAACATTTTGACAAAAGGAGAAATTGCTATGAAGAGCAATTTCTCCTTTTGCCAGAATGTTTTCAAATGTCGTCTGCTACAGGGTCTTCAGTAAGCGACTACATGTGGGAAAGGTTTAACATAAAAGTAAATGTTTATATGGTTTCAGGCGCCTGTACCTGTGATACGGGTGTTGGAGGGTCCGAGTGTTCCCTAGTAACGGCCATTGCACCCATCATTTATGAATTAAGTGAAGCCACAATTACGTTAGATATCACCTTCGAATGTATTGAATTGACGACAAGCGGGGCAACGGACGATGCCAAATGTAAAATTGACATTTCAATTGTAAGTGATTTAAACGCCATACTTTTCTGTTTATGCCCGCTCATTAGAAAAGGGAAACATTTGGCTTTTTTTTCACAGGGTTAATCCAGAACAGTAAGTGCATCCACACATTCTAATATATATTTACATTGTATAGATAGTATATACACAAGCTTGCCATCAGCTTCGATCATTGTTTGTAGATTCTGATAACTTGGGGCCGGTTGACACGCTCATCTGAACCTACACTATTCAGAAATACCATTTTCTCATGTAAGGGCTCTTTTCTGGTTCGGAGTCATCATTCCATATGTATAAAGGTTTCATCCGTTTGGCAATAAAGGTTGTTGAGAATATGTAAAGGTTAGTTGGTCTGCAAAATTTCGCTTTTAGTATGATATCATTTTAGGATGGCTTCTTTTTTCTGTCTTTATTGTATTGCGTTTCGAGGTTATGGTTTACTCCCTTTGTGACTCGAATAACATCGTTTTATAGGTTATTGACCACCCTGTACTATGAAATCATCGTTGGACCGAGTTTTTGGGTTGACGCCGGCGAGCTCGCAAAATAACGAGGTCCAACAATGAATTACAGTATTTACAGTACAGTACAGGGTCAATAACCTTTTTATAGCATACTTTCATATTGTAAACTATTTGGTTTACACTGTGGATTTTTTTGTTATCCAGAGTTGATAAATCTGCTTCCGAAATCGAAACAAACTGTTGGTTTACATAAGTAGTCATTTTGTTGCAAAATCGAAAATTATTGCATACTTTCATATTGTTCCGTTCACTTTGCATTGATGAAAGTGGTCATGATTTTCCGATCATGACTGGTGTCAAGGAGTGATCTTGACAGTAGATAAGGACGTGCGAACATTCTGCATAATTAACATGGTAGGGACTACTTTTTTTATGTAAACACACATAGCTGACCTAAAAATCATTATTATACCCCACGTGGTTTTGCAATGTTAAATTCTTATATACTGATCATGGACAATTTCTTACTGTCTCATGCTAACATTACTTGTTTGACCGGATAACAGTATATTGTTACATGGCACGCGCCTCTAAAATATTGGTCATGCACATGTATTACGTCATTTAAAATAATAACGTTATCATTAAAATTTTCAAACGACGTTTGAGACAAAATGACTACTATTTGTTTCGGTTACGGAAGCATATTTATCAACTGTAGATAAGAAAAATACTCCACAACGTAAACCAAATAGTGTACAATATGAAAGTATGGAATAAAAAGGTAATTGACCCTGTACTGTGAAATCATCGTTGGACCTCGTGCTTTGTCGAACGTAGCCTCGCAAGCCCGGTAACGTCAGCCCAATTATTAGGTCCAATGATGATTTCACAGAACAGGGTCAATAACCTATAATCATGACCACTTTCTTCAATGCAAAGTGAACGAAACAATATGAAAGTATGCAATACGTTATTTGATTTCAATTCTCAAAAAATGGTAGCATTCTTAGATGACATTAAAACGTTTGAAGAGAATGAATTTGACAATCATTTCATAAAATCGTTCACACCTGACCAACAATACGTTAACAACAGAGAATGCGCTTATATTACATTGTTCAACATTATTTGGAATGACGTACAAATGATATATACATACACTTGTAATGTTTACATACGTCGCAATATGGCGCCTTACCTCCTAAGGTTCTCGTAATTTCTCGTTTCTTCTCGCCATAAACTCGAGCACTTGTTACCAGAACTCGATTAAGCTCGCGTGAACTCGTGCATTATCGCAGGAAAGTTTTCGATTATTGAGAAAATGTCGTAAAATGTTGCATAAATTCGTGTGTAAAACAAGATAATCGTACTATTTTCGTATTATTGTGTAATACTGTATCATGCTAACAGTACTTTTGTTGGAATTCCAATTAAAATATCAAATAAAAAAATAAACAATCTGCATCTACATTTTCTGGATTCTAAAATCAAAAAAATTGTGGCATATTTGTTTTTACATCTTTTGAATTAATTTATAACTTTATAGAATTAACATGATTCGTTTTATAAACAATATAACAATAATGAATGGTCCGTCCCTGTAGGGGTCAGTCTAGCATGGCTTTATACAGTCACAGTCACAGCTGCCTCCAAACAACTGAACATGTTATTGTTCCATAACATGGGTGAACAAATACATGCACTGTTTTTTATTATTTCAAATTCTCAATAAGTGTGAATATTAAAAGAGCAGGTTGTAGAAGTTGTTCATCTGAAGGTACTTATAGATCGATCGGTGGTACTTTTTACTCTGTAGGGTTTTCACCACACACCATTTATATTTGTATTCATACTCTCCTAGCGATTTGCACCTCGATGCGATTGCATTTTGAAATTATAAACATACGGGCCGTGTTGTGTATGTATACAACATTAAATGAAGTAACAGCTGGATAGCTTAGTAGAATATTTAATACTACAAAGATTAACATGGAATACATTGGTTATATAGAAATATGTTACACAAAGAGGCGTCGCTTTGAGTGGATACAATTTCATTCACAAGTGCATTTGTTAAGACAATATACACACCACTCTCCCCCTTCAAATGTAAAGTCATCAATTCAAATTCAATTCAATTTTGAAATCGCAATCATAATACAACTGATGAACGTGTGCACAGACTGCTTTAATTTGTTCCGAGTGTGATTAGCCATTTAGTTCAAATGTTCACGATGACCTCAACTAACTTAATCATTTAAGGCGGTACAAAATCCCAAACTTGTCGCCATTGTTTTATGTATGTGTACAGCATTAAATGAAGGAACAACCATATAGCTTAGCAGAATATTTAATACTACAAAGATTGACATAAAACATGGGTTATATAAAAATATGTTACACTAAGAGACATTCAAGAGTTAATTAGGTAAGACAATATACACTGCGCTTTCCATATTCACATGTAAAGTCTTCAATTCAAATTCAATTTTGAAATCATAATCTTATTTACACATACGGAAAATATACACATACTGCTTTAATTTTTCAGTGTGTGAATGACACCTTAAGAAAGTACGCATATACTGCTTTAATTTGTCGATGCAGCTGCGCGTGATCAAGTTTCGTGTTGACAGCTTAGAAATACATTTTATTCTTTAATCATGTAATTCATATATTTTAACATAAAATGTCTTTCGAGTTCTTTCTCTTGGGTAAGTGATGTCGAATCAAATCCATTGTCCGGCTGATATGCCAACAAGTTACCGCATTTTGATCTTTAGACGAGAACTATTTAGTAGCTCGAAAGGTACAACATTGGAATTAGCTGGCAACAGTCCATTCATTTAAAAAAAATATTCCACAGATTATCCACTTTCATTGACGTTATATACGATTTGCAACTACCAAGACATTTCTCGGAACCCGAGATGGTGTTCAGAAAACGGAGAGTCGATATAGAAATACATATGTTAAGTAATTCAATGCCGATATTGTAAAAACACTAGTCTATATTCCAGTCTAAAAACGATGAATGTCTTCGGATTTCGCCTACTATATCTATTGACTCTAACGAGCCCCTTGCTAAAAAAGGACATTACGGTTCTCGTGAAGAAACGTGTATGTCGGTATGATAATCATACGCATCATTAAACTATCTAAAATTGTTGCAGGCTGTGACCGATAGCTCAACAGGCCAAATAACGTGGTCCCTATCAGCTACGTTTGAAGTAGACGCTGACGTGATATCGTACAATACTCTCAAGTGCTGCATTCCCGCAAGGCGCCGTCGGCGTGCAACCTCCGCCTCAAACCAACAATACGGGATATCTACCAGCAATAATGGAAACTACTCCACAACCGTATATGTGACAACGATTGACCCAACATGTCAAAATATAACGACCTTATCGGATGGCTCCGTGCAGATACAGCTCTTGGTAAGGACAACATAATAATTAATTTATCCCAGCATCAGAACAGAGGACTATATTAGGAGGAGTTTTCATATTTTACAAACTATTGGGGGAAACAGAAATGACGAAATATGCTTTTTAAGTGTTTAAGTATTATTTAGAGCTAAGTAATGTTAGCCATTTACTTAAATATATTCCACCATTCATTCATATTTTACAAAATATTGGGGATACAAAAATGATGAAATATGCGTTTTAAGTATTTAATATATTCCACCATTCATTCATATTTTACAAAATATTGGGGGAAACAGAATTGGACCGAGATACTAATATTTGAACATTATTTTGCAATTTATTTATATAATGTCATATTGATGTTGATGATTATTGATGACTATTTAAATCTAGCGAGCGATCCCCGAACAGTGTCAATCATAGATTCTATAGCCGAGCATAAAGTATACTATATATATAAACCCTTTGTTCATCCAGTTGTCTAGTTTATAGTCCGTGTAAATGTAATTGTCGCATGATAAATATACCATGTGTCAGTCACGTGATTGCGACAGTCCGATTGACACTGAAAATATACGGTCATTTAGGATCTAATACTACATGTATGAATGTATTATACATACCCAGCCCTAGCATGTTGATACATGTATGAATGTATTATACATACCCAGCCCTAGCATGTTGATACATGTATGAATGTATTATACATACCCAGCCCTAGCATGTTGATACATGTATGAATGTATTATACATACCCAGCCCTAGCATGTTGATACATGTATGAATGTATTATACATACCTAGCCCTAGCATGTTGATACATGTATGAATGTATTATACATACCCAGCCCTAGCATGTTGATACATGTATGAATGTATTATACATACCCAGCCCTAGCATGTTGATACATGTATGAATGTATTATACATACCCAGCCCTAGCATGTTGATACATGTATGAATGTATTATACATACCCAGCCCTAGCATGTTGATACATAATTGAAATCAATGATAGGAACGTAATAAATTCTTCGATTCGGTAAACTTCTAGAGTTCCAACCTTTTTGTTCAAAGGCAAATGCAAAGAGTCGTCTGTATCAGATAATGTTTTTATTCACATGCTCTGTTGTCTATCAACTTGTCACGTTAATACAATTAAATGATTTGTCGGACCGCGATAGCCTAGTTGGTAACGACGCCTGTTTGAATGTATACTTTAACGTCGCTTTTAACAGTAGCTGAGTTACATCACGGTGTTTGCTGAGTAAATAACCAGTGATACCGTTTTTTTTAATAATCCTGTCATTGATGTACCAGTCGCAGTTCTATCCCCGCAACCCTAATCGCCACTGATTGAAGCATTAACTACCATGATTAACATGGTATGATCCGACCGGAGATCCAAACTTGATATCCTGCTCACAATGTTTCGATGAGTGATACATCGGTCAGTGTTCCTATTCCACCACTTTACAGCTGCACAGTCTAGTAAATAGTATCATTAGTGTATTATTACTTGCAGTATTATCACTAGTTGTATATTCAGAGCTTCAGATAAGGAGCGTTTCGCATGTTCTTAAATCCTTTGTTATCTAACCCTATGGAGTGAGTACTCAAAAGAATCGTCTCAATGAGAATATAATTATTATTATTATTATTATTATTATTATTATTATTATTACATATTACAGAGTGGATATTGTTTCATTGATGGTACATGCTACACGGAAGGCTTCGCGAACAATGCAAGCACTTCAACCTCTTGTCAATACTGCACAACCTCTAATGACGTCTTCAACTGGAATGGTAAGTAATAGCATACACCAATAGTTCTGTCAGTTTTTACCCTCTTAGTCATTCTATATTTGATTTTGGTTTTACGCCATTTGCAATAGTATCATTTTATTGCGGCAGCACTCTTATTCGACAATTATAACTTACGTGACTTTGTACTGTTAAATTCGCATAATACTCATCATATGCAATTTCTTACAGTACGTTTTTGACCGGTTAACAGTATAATGACACGCGCGTCTAAATTGTTGGTCATGCACGTGCACGACGTCATTTAAAACAATAACGTCACCGTTTAGACGCGCGTGCCATGTAACAGTATACTGTTAACCGGTATATTCACATGTGTGTGTTATATTATAGTAGATTTACCCATGATCACCTCCCCTACAAAGGTACAGAATAAATTGAATAAACTTGTTATTTTGTTCGGTATAATAAAATAAATATTGCATTGTTTCAAGTGTGACAGTAGATATTGTCAACATTCGGGTAAATGGCTTCGCCTCGGGAAACAGTATTTTCCTCATGTTGACAATATGTACTGTCACACTGGAAGCCATGCAATATTTATATACTAACCATTACTCGGTTTGGAAATACACCTTTGTATTCAAAAAACCAATATGTGTGCAACGTGAAGCAATAAAAAACCGACCTCTTATTCAAAACGTACATGATGAACTGGAGTACGCTTCAAAGAGAATCTGTTTCTAACGACAGTTTGATAAGCTCGGTGCAATAATTACTTGCGACAACATCAAACATCGAAAACATCGTCAGTGATCATAACCCAATATAATCAGTATCGGGTGAACAGGGGTGTAATGTCATCGTCAGTGATCATATCCCAATCGAAACAGTATCGGGCTAAAAGGGGTGTAATGTCATCGTCAGTGATGATATCCCAATCGAATTAGTATCTGGCTAACAGGGGTGTAATGTCATCGTCAGTGATCATATCCCAATCGAAATAGTATGACGCTAACAGGGGTGTAATGTCATCGTCAATGATCATATCCCAATCGAATTAGTATCTGGCTAACATGGGGGTAATGTCATCGTCAGTGATCATATCCCAATCGAAACAGTATCGGGCTAAAAGGGGTGTAATGTCATCGTCAGTGATCATATCCCAATCCAATCAGTATCGGGCTAACAGGGGTATAATGTCATCGTCAGTGATCATATCCCAATCCAATCAGTATCGGGCTAACAGGGGTGTTATGTCATCGTCAGTGAGTATATCCCAATCCAATCAGTATTGGGCTAACAGGGGTGTAATGTCATCGTCAGTGATCATATCCCAATCCAATCAGTATCGGGCTAACAGGGGTGTTATGTCATCGTCAGTGAGTATATCCCTATCCAATCAGTATTGGGCTAACAGTGGTGTCATGTCATCGTCAGTGATCATATCCCAATCCAATCAGTATCGGGCTAACAGGGGTATAATGCCATCGTCAGTGATCATATCCCAATCCAATCAGTATTGGGCTAACAGGGGTCTAATGTCATCGTCAGTGATCATATCCCAATACAATCAGTAACGGGCTAACAGGGGTCTAATGTCATCGTCAGTGATCATAACCCAATACAATCAGTATCGGGCCAACATGGGTGTAATCTCATCGTCAGTGATCATATACCAATCCAATCAGTATCGGGCTAACAGGGGTGTAATGTCATCGTCAGTGATCATATCCCAATCTAATCAGTATAGGGCTAACAGAGGTGTAATGTCATCGTCAGTGATCATATCCCAATCCAATCAGTATCGGGCTAACAGGGGTGTCATGTCATCGTCGGTGATCATAACCCAATCCAATCAGTATCGGGCTAACAGGGGTGTCATGTCATCGTCAGTGTTCATAACCCAATCCAATCAGTATCTGGCTAACAGGGGTGTTATGTCATCGTCAGTGTTCATAACCCAATCCAATCAGTATCGGGCTAACAGGGGTGTTATGTCATCGTCAGTGAGTATATCCCAATCATATCAGTATTGGGCTAACAGGGGTGTCACGTCATCGTCAATGATCATTTTCCAATCCAATCAGTATCTGGCTAACAGGGGTGTCATGTCATCGTCAGTGATCATAATCCAATCCAATCAGTATTGGGCTAACAGGGGTCTAATGTCATCGTCAATGATCATATCCCAATCTAATCAGTATCGGGCTAACAGGGGTGTAATGTCATCGTCAGTGATCATATCCTAATCCAATCAGTATAGGGCTAACAGAGGTGTAATGTCATCGTCAGTGAGTATATCCCAATCCAATCAGTATCGGGCTAACAGGGGTCTAATGTCATCGTCAGTGATCATATCCCAATCCAATCAGTATCGGGCTAACAGGGGTGTAATATCATCGTCAGTGATCATATCCCAATCTAATCAGTATCTGGCTTACAGGGGTGTAATCTCATCCTCAGTGATTATATCCCAATCCAATCAGTATCTGGCTAACAGGGGTGTAATATCATCGTCAGTGATCATATCCCAATCTAATCAGTATCTGGCTTACATGGGTGTAATCCCATCTTCAGTGATCATATCCCAATCCAATCAGTATCGGGCTAACAGGGGTGTAATGTCATCGTTAGTGTTCATAACCCAATCAAATCAGTATCGGGCTAACAAGGGTGTAATGTCATCGTCAGTGTTCATAACCCAATCCAATCAGTATCGGGCTAACAGGGGTGTCATGTCATCGTTAGTGTTCATAACCCAATCCAATCAGTATCGGGCTAACAGGGGTGTCATGTCATCGTCAGTGTTCATTACCCAATCCAATCAGTATCGGGCTAACAGGGGTGTTATGTCATCGTCAGTGAGTATATCCCAATCCAATCAGTATTGGGCTAACAGGGGTGTCATGTCATCGTCAATGGTCATATCCCAATCGAATTAGTATCTGGATAACAGGGGTGTAATGTCATCGTCAGTGTTCATAACCCAATCCAATCAGTATCGGGCTAACAGGGGTCTAATGTCATCGTCAGTGATCATATCCCAATCGAATCAGTATCGGGCTAACAGGGGTGTAATGTCATCGTCAGTGATCATAACCCAATACAATCAGTATCGGGCCAACATGGGTGTAATCTCAACGTCAGTGATCATATACCAATCCAATCAGTATCGGGCTAACAGGGGTGTAATGTAATCGTCAGTGATCATATCCCAATCTAATCAGTATAGGGCTAACAGAGGTGTAATGTCATCGTCAGTGATCATATCCCAATCCAATCAGTATCAGGCTAACAGGGGTGTAATGTCATCGTCAGTGATTATATCCCAATCTAATCAGTATAGGGCTAACAGAGGTGTAATGTCATCGTCAGTGATCATATCCCAATCCAATCAGTATCGGGCTAACAGGGGTGTAATGTCATCGTCGGTGATCATAACCCAATCCAATCAGTATCGGGCTAACATGGGTGTAATGTCATCGTCAGTGATCATATCCCAATCCAATCAGTATCGGGCTAACAGAGGTGTAATGTCATCGTCAGTGATCATAACCCAATCCAATCAGTATCGGGCTAACAGGGGTGTAATGTCATCGTTAGTGTTCATAACCCAATCCAATCAGTATAGGGCTAACAGGGGTGTCATGTCATCGTTAGTGTTCATAACCCAATCCAATCAGTATCGGGCTAACAGGGGTGTAATGTCATCGTCAGTGATCATATCCCAATCCAATCAGTATAGGGCTAACAGGGGTGTCATGTCATCGTTAGTGTTCATAACCCAATCAAATCAGTATTGGGCTAATAAGGGCGTAATGTCATCGTCAGTGTTCATAACCCAATCCAATCAGTATCGGGCTAACAGGGGTGTCATGTCATCGTCAGTGTTCATAACCCAATCCAATCAGTATCTGGCTAACAGGGGTGTTATGTCATCGTTAGTGTTCATAACCCAATCCAATCAGTATAGGGCTAACAGGGGTGTCATGTCATCGTTAGTGTTCATAACCCAATCCAATCAGTATCGGGCTAACAGGGGTGTAATGTCATCGTCAGTGATCATATCCCAATCCAATCAGTATAGGGCTAACAGGGGTGTCATGTCATCGTTAGTGTTCATAACCCAATCAAATCAGTATTGGGCTAACAAGGGCGTAATGTCATCGTCAGTGTTCATAACCCAATCCAATCAGTATCGGGCTAACAGGGGTGTCATGTCATCGTCAGTGTTCATAACCCAATCCAATCAGTATCTGGCTAACAGGGGTGTTATGTCATCGTCAGTGTTCATAACCCAATCCAATCAGTATCGGGCTAACAGGGGTGTTATGTCATCGTCAGTGAGTATATCCCAATCATATCAGTATTGGGCTAACAGGGGTGTCACGTCATCGTCAATGATCATTTTCCAATCCAATCAGTATCTGGCTAACAGGGGTGTCATGTCATCGTCAGTGATCATAACCCAATCCAATCAGTATTGGGCTAACAGGGGTTTAATGTCATCGTCAGTGATCATATCCCAATCCAATCCGTATCGGGCTAACAGGGGTGTAATATCATCGTCAGTGATCATATCCCAATATAATCAGTATAGGGCTTACAGGGGTGTAATGTCATCGTCAGTGATCATATCCCAATCCAATCAGTATCTGGCTAACAGGGGTGTCATGTCATCGTCAGTGATCATATCCCAATCCAATCAGTATCGGGCTAACAGGGGTGTCATGTCATCGTCAGTGATCATATTCCAATCCAATCAGTATCTGGCTAACAGGGGTGTCATGTCATCGTCAGTGTTCATATCCCAATCCAATCAGTATCGGGCTAACAGGGGTGTCATGTCATCGTCAATGATCATTTTCCAATCCAATCAGTATCTGGCTAACAGGGGTGTAATGTCATCGTCAATGATCATTTTCCAATCCAATCAGTATCGGGCTAACAGGGGTGTCATGTCATCGTCAGTGATCATAACCCAATCCAATCAGTATTGGGCTAACAGGGGTCTAAATGTCATCGTCAGTGATCATATCCCAATACAACCAGTATCAGGCTAACAGGGGTGTATTGTCATCGTCAGTGATCATATCCCAATACAACCAGTATCAGGCTAACAGGGGTGTATTGTCATCGTCAGTGATCATATCCCAATACAACCAGTATCAGGCTAACAGGGGTGTATTGTCATCGTCAGTGATCATATCCCAATACAATCAGTAACTGGCTAACAGGGGTGTAATGTCATCGTCAGTGATCATATCCCAATACAACCAGTATCAGGCTAACAGGGGTGTAATGTCATCGTCAGTGATCATATCCCAATCCAATCAGTAACTGGCTAACAGGGGTGTATTGTCATCGTCAGTGATCATATCCCAATACAACCAGTATCAGGCTAACAGGGGTGTATTGTCATCGTCAGTGATTATAACCCAATACAATCAGTATCTGGCTAACAGGGGTGTCATGTCATCGTCAATGATCATATCCCAATCGAATCATTATCGGGCTAACAGGGGTGTAGTGTCATCGTCAGTGTTCATAATCCAATCCAATCAGTATCTGGCTAACAGGGTCTTATCATCGTTAGTGATCATAACCCAATATCGGGCTAACAAGGATGTTCTGTATTCGTCCGTGATCATATCTCAATCCAATCAGTACCTGGCGAACAGTGGTGTCATATCATCGTCAGTGATCATATCTCAATATCTGGTGAACAAAAGTGTTATGTCATCGTAAACGATCATATCCCAATCGAATCAGTATCGATCGAACAGGGGTGTAATGTCATCATATTTTGCCATCAGATAAAGGGGTTCTATGGCATAATAATTTAACATTAAATAAAGGGATGTTCATGCAACATTCTTTGCTATCAGATAACGGGGTGTTTATTCATCATTCATTTCCATCAGATAAGGGGATTGTATGACAATTCAATCAGTATCGGGCAAACGGGGATGTTATTTGCTATCAGATAAAGGGGTGTTATGGTAATCCAATCAGTATCGTACGAACAAGAGTGTAATTTGCCATCAGATAAAGGGGTGTTATGGTCATCGAATCAGTATCGGGCAAACGGGGATGTTATTTGCTATCAGATAAAGGGGTGTTATGGTCATCGAATCAGTATCGTACGAACAAGGGTGTAATTTGCCATCAGATAAAGGGGTGTTATGGTCATCGAATCAGTATCGTACGAACAAGAGTGTAATTTGCCATCAGATAAAGGGGTGTTATGGTCATCCAATCAGTATCGTACGAACAAGGGTGTAATTTGCCATCAGATAAAGGGGTGTTATGGTCATCGAATCAGTATCGTACGAACAAGCGTGTAATTTGCCATCAGATAAAGGGGTGTTATGGTCATCGAATCCGTATCTTACGAACAAGAGTGTAATTTGCCATCAGATAAAGGGATGTTATTGGCATCCAATCTATCGGGCGAACGGGCGTGTAATTTGCCATCAGATAAAGGGATGTTATGGGCAACCAATTAGTATCGGGTGAACAAGAGTGTAATTTGCCATCAGATAAAGGTATGTTATGGTCATCCATTCAGTATCGGGCGAACAAGAGCGTAATTTGCTATCAGATTAAGGGATGTTATGGTCATCCATTTAGTATCGGGCGAACAAGAGCGTAATTTGCCATCAGATAAAGGGGTGTTATGGTCATCAAATCAGTATCGGGCGAACCAGGGCATAATTTGCCATCAGATAAAGGGATGTTATGGTCATCCAATCAGTATCGGGCAAACAAGAGCGTAATTTGCCAACAGATAAAGGGATGTTATAGTCATCCAAGCAGTATCGGGCAAACAGGGATGTAATTTGCCATCAGATAAAGGGGTGTATTGGTCATCGAATCCGTATCGTACTAACAAGAGCGTACTTGCCATCAGATAAAGATATGTTATGGTCATCCAATCAGTATCGTACGAACAAGAGCGTACTTGCCATCAAATAAAGGGGTGTATTGGTCATCGAATCAGTATCGTAAGAAGAAGAGCGTACTTGCCATCAGATAAAGGGGTGTATTGGTCATCCAATCAGTATCGGGCGAACAGGGGCATCATGCTGTGTTATGAGATAAATGGGGTTTTATGGCATCATGCTGTGTTATGAGATAAATGGGTTTTTATGGCATCATGCTTTGCAAGTGACGTTATTGCATCAGTATTTGCCATCAAATTAAGAAACGTTATTGCATCAGTAGTTGCGATCAAATTAAGAAATGTTATTGCATCAATATACTATCAAATTAGGAAACGTTATTGCATCAGTACTTGCCATCAAATTAAGAAACGTTATTGAATCAGTAGTTGCGATCAAATTAAGAAACGTTATTGCATCAATATACTATCAAATTAGGAAACGTTATTGCATCAGTACTTGCCATCAAATTAAGAAACGTTACGGCCTCAGTATTTGTCATCAAATTAAGAAACGTGAGGGAATCAGTATTGGCATTTCCATCAAATTCAGAAACGTTATTGCATCAGTATTTGCCATCAAATTAAAAAACGTTATTGCATCAGTAGTTGCCATCAAATTAAAAAACGTTATAGCATCAGTACTTGACATCAAATTAAGAAACGTTACTGCATCAGTACTTGTCATCAAATTAAGAAACGTTACGGCCTCAATATTTGCCATCAAATTAAGAAACGTTAGGGAATCAGTATTGGCCATCAAATTAAGAAACATTATTGAATCAGTATTTGCCATCAAATTAAAAAACGTTATTGCATCAGTACTTGACATTAAATTCAGAAACGTTATTGCATCAGTATTTGCCATCAAATTAAAAAACGTTATTGCGTCAGTACTTGCCATCAAATTATGAAACGTTATTGCATCAGTTCTTGCCATCAAATTAAAAAACGTTATTGCATCAGTATTTGCCATCAAATTAAAAAACTTTACGGCCTCAGTATTTGCCATCAAATTTAGAAACGTTACGGCCTCAGTATTTGCCATCAAACTAAGAAACGTTACTGCCTCAGTATTTGCCATCAAATTAAGAAAAGTTATTGCATTAGTATTTGCTATCAAATTAAAATACGTTATTGCATCAGTATTTGCCATCAAATTAAGAAACGTTATTGCATCAGTACTTGTCATCAAAATAAAAACGTTATTACATCAGTATTTGCCATCAAATTAAGAAACGTTATTGCATCAGTATTTATCATCAAATTAAGAAACGTTATTGCATCAGTACTTGCCATCAAACTAAGAAACGTTATTGCATCAGTATTTGCCATCAAATTAAGAAACGTTATTGCATCAGTACTTGTCATCAAATTAAGAAACGTTATTGCATCAGTATTTGCCATCAAATTAAAAAACGTTATTGCATTAGTATTTGCCATCAAATTAAGAAACGTTACGGCCTCAGTATTTGCCTTTAAATTAAAAAACGTTATTGCATTAGTATTTGCCATCAAATTAGGAAACGTTACGGCCTCAGTATTTGCCATCAAATTAAAAAACGTTATTGCATCAGTACTGGCCATCACATTAGGAAACGTTATTGCATCAGTATTTGCCATCAAATTAAGAAACGTTATTGCATCAGTATTTGCCATCAAATTAAGAACCGTTATTGCATCAGTATTTGCTATCAAATTAAAAATCCGTTATTGCATCAGTTCATGCCATCAAACTAAGAAACGTTATTGTATCAGTACTTTCATCAAATTAAGAAACGTTTTGGCCTCAAGATTTGCCTTCAAATTAGGGATGTTACGGAATCATTCTTCGCACTCAGATTAAGGGGTGTTATGGCATCATGGTTTGCAATCAGATATATGAGAATGGTAGTGTAACCAGCTGGGCCCAAAATCTCTATTCACATTTGGGTATACACGTCAGACTTAAGACAAAACGGTAGCAAGAAATCTAAGGCTATATGAATTCTACACAATGCCGGGCTAGTCTTTGTTGTATTTGTTGAACAATTAATATTAAGGTACATGCATAAACATATGCATCAACCAGACACATCAATCAATCAAACAAGACATAATTGTATCTAATTACATTCATTGCTGTTGTTTGTTTGCCCGCCATTTGCCGTAGAAGATTTGAAGCTCCAATCAACTAAATCCGATTCAAAGAAGTTTAAACATTTCAAACATATATATATATATAAATATGTTTTTTGACGCTTCTGTAGCAAACAACGTTTTAAACAATGTGAAAAATGAAGGAATTGCTCACTATGAACAGTTTTCTCCATTTGCTACAAACTCGCCAACTTAATTCAATAATTTAACTTCCCTTGATAGAGATGTTTCCATATCGTTGAGGATATGTAATTCAACGTCATCTGCTGAAAAGTAGTTGTATGTAGGAAAAGGTCAAACGAAATTCCATTATGATGATTTACATTACAGATACTTGTTCCTACGCAACAAACGACGATGATGACGAGGGCTTGGAACCTTATGCAATCGCCTTGATTGTTATATTTGTTGTTGGTGCCATCGGATTGGCTGGTGTTGTCCTCTATGCTTTGGTATTGAAGACAAAGTAAGTTACTCGTGAATATTTAGACACATTCTTTGGTCAATGGCAAGGATATATGTTGATTGCTGAACAATGTATCTCCATGTACTCTATGACAACACATATAAACGTTGTGCAGAGATCTTTGCTTTATGGTACAATTTACCATCAGCTCACCATTGAGACAGATCTTTATCAAATCATAATAACAGACATGAACGGGATTTAGGTGAAGCCTTTGCTTTATACGTGTTGACTGTATTTTGGAATAGTATTCAGTAAGGGCTTTGTAAAAACTCAATCAACCAAGACACTTAGCACGAGCCTACTCATTTCAGTTGTCCAGTTGTATGACATTAACTGGGTATGTTACATTCTTATGATTACTATAAGATCAAACCAGAGTGTTGGAATACTGTCGACTCTTCATATTTGTAAAACTTTGAACATTATCAGTGTCTTAAAAACAGTATAATTGAAAGAATTATTATCGCTATTCACATTCGATACTTGAAGAGATGTGTGGTACAAAGTGGTGCAGTGGTAAAATGGCGGTCTCGAATCCAGGAAGCAGCCATCGAGTATGATTTATATAAGCTGAAAGCTTGCTTCCCAATCAATGTAAACTAAATGAGATTAAACTTACAACTGTAAACAGCAGAAATGAAACGTTTTATTAATAACGTGGGGTTTATTCACGACCGCTTTCGCCAGTACCTGTAGCAAGTCTTATCAGTCAATTACTGGTTATCTTGAACACTTTCTCTCATGTAGACGCTGACGATATTTGAAAACAGTGTGGTGAAAGGAGGAATTGCTCATCGTGAGCAACCTTTCCTTAAACCGCAATGTTTTCATCTCTATTCATATATTTCATAAATGCCTACATATTTTAAAATCTTCTGCTGATTTTCTGTATAATGGGAAAATGTTAGAGTATAACTGATTTAAATCCCGCGATATCGCACGCCTTATAATACTTTAGGAAGTTGATTTCTTTAATAACTATCAAAGAAGATAATTCATTCGAGCTGCAACGTTTCAAGCTTGTCTTTGCACTGAAGGATGGGAGTTAAGCTGATATACAATATATGAATATAATACATGATGGTGCACTTCCTAGTTTGTGTGTCACTTATCGTAGCCGGTCGTAAATAGGGATCTCTTCTCCACTGACTATCCGTCCGTCCGTCTCTTTGTCTGTCATTCTGCCCATCATAACCGAATAGTTTACGATGACATAAGTGGAACAGCCTTTATGTTATATTCGCAATCTAGAAAGACGGAAACAGCTTCAGAGTTCTAAAGGATTATACATAATTGAACCGTCCCGCGAGAAAACCAACATTGTCGACTCTGCGTAAAGTATCGCCCCTGACCTGCTTAAGCATGCCTCGCAGGCTTACCCGGATAGACACTTTCCGCCTCCAGTAGATTTTCTGTTTCAGGAAACATTACTCTATACCTCTATCTCCCTGAGACGGGAAGTTTCGACCCGAATTAGTCTGCGCGGACAGCGAAGGCTGATCTAGATCGATGCATTACGCAGAGGCCTTAATGTTGGTTTTCTCGCTGGACGGCTCATTGTATGCATTTCTTTTCGTTTCAGGATTGGTATGCTGACCCGGGCTAGAGTGGAATCACACCCACTACACGAGGCTCCGCAGGTAAAACCATCCCAATCCAATTATGTACTGAGATACGACGATGAAGAACAGAAAGCCTGGGCCTAACTAACAAACTTCTCACCAATCCTATAACGTAATACCACCGGACAAAATACCATAGATCTTATCCTAATTCTGATATAGTCTCGTGACATCTTACCCTTGTCCAGTTTCGACACTTTCGGCCAGCTTTTATTATGGAAAGGGTTAAAGAAATACAAAACATGTTAATTTAATTATATATTTTATTTGATATACGTGTATGGATGTGAATATTTGCCACACACAACGTATCTGCAGCAGATGACTTTGAAAACGTCTAATAAAACTATTACAACAAGAGTTGTCGGCTACAGTGGTGTCAGAAAGTATATTGAGGGCTTGGCGTGAAACGGTTGTAACTAAAAATCCTGGTTTAGTGGCAATTTTGACCCCTTTGTACACATTACACATTTAGGATCCATTGCTCAGAACGAACCTTTATTGCGAGGTAATTAACCTTAGTAAAACAAAATACCAATTTTAGTTACACCCGTTTCACGCCAAGACCTCGATATGTATGTGGAAATGTTTTAGGCCAGCTAAGGACGGTTGTCATGTGGCTGTATATAACAAGTTGTGTCTCACACTATAAAAGTGCAGTGCAAACCTGACTGTGATATTGTTGTGTCTCACACTAAAAGAGTGCAGCGCAAACCTGACTGTGATATTGTTGATTCTCTTAGTGTAATTTGTTTGTTAAAGAATTATCTACTTTCTTTGTATTATTTGGAAAATGTTCGTATCTATATATACTTGTTTCACATATGAACTATATTATGTCTTGAAAATATTTAGTTAAAACCAAGACAAATTAAAACAGAAGATAAATTCGCCCGACTTAAAACCGTTCGGTATATCTGCTTAAGGAATTAAATGATGGAAATTGAACTATAGTAACCTATTGTAGTATAACATAATCATTTATTTGGAAATACTATTATTGACAGCGCAGATTTCTCTGTTACGTTTCACCTATGTTTAATCTAATTATCATTTAAAAAGTTAACAATTACGTTTGTACTACGTCCTGACAATTCAAATTTGACTCCATTTGAGTAGAAATATATACAATTTAGACTGTTGAATTCAAGGATGATTTTAGATAGAACAAAACATATTTTGAAAAAATAATATTAACCGCTTAAGATCAAGAACCTTCCACTTCTAATATGTTTCGCCGCTGATCTTAATTTTGATTTTGTGCGGACGTCGCTTCTTTTCTAGTTAACAGATTGAAACAGTTTTCAATCCTTAATTGACAATCACTTTATATTTAGAAATACAATTATTGATATAATATAATTCTATGTTACGTTTCACCTATGTTTTATCTCATTATCTTTTAGAAGTTAACAATTGCATTAGTACTACGTTCTGACGTTTAAAAATTGACACCATTTGAGTAAAGATATATACGATCTAAACTGTTGAGTTCAGGGATGATTTTAGATGGAACAAAAACATATTTTGAAAACAATAATATTAACTGCTTAAGATCAGGAACTTTCTACTTCTAATATGTTTCACCGCTGATCGCCATTTTGATTTTGTGCGAACGTTGCTTCTTTTCTAGTTAACAGATTGAAACAGTTTTCAGTCCATAATTGACAATCATTTTATATTTATTGGTTAATCTGTTTAATTGTCTCATCTGAACATCGTGGCAAGGAGGCAATATACAAGACAAACACAGTTCCGTTTCAATGAATCAATAATGACACTAGTGCTCTGTCAAACTATGTAGGTCTTGTTAATATTGACAAATAAACTGATATGGTCTGTTGCAGAGCGCCGGTAACTCGGTAGCGACGCGAACTGTCAATCCAGGGGTTGTGAGTTCGAACACCAGCTCAGCCAACATTTAGATGTTTGATAAAAGTCAATGCGACAAGCATCATTCGTCTTCCACCAATGGGCTAACAGTCTATGTGGAAAAGCAGCCAGTTGCTTGGAAAGATTGTTGTGTGGAGTACTAGTGTTAGAAAACCAGGAAACACATGGGTAGGTTAACTGGCCGCCGTGATATGAATGAACAAATGTTAAAACGGCGTTAAATCCTGATCAATCAAAGCTGCAGATGCGTTAAAATGTCTGTTTGTGAATCAGAAAAACTCAATCATGATATTATAACATTGTGGTAAACATATACAGAACTAACATTATTAGTTTTAGTTTTTTAAGACCGATTATTTTAATCAGCAAATATACGCCCCCGTGATAACACTATCAATGTACTAACATGCTAACCAAGTGCTACTATATATTTAAGGCTGTGATATATGTTTATGACTTAATGTATTCGCGTCACGAAGATGCAATTTTCGCTGCTACTTTCATCAAATATAAGACAGTTACCAAACATGTGATTAACTTTCTTGTATTGTTTATTATGTAATTTATAATACATCGACCTGCGTGATTATACCTGCCCATGTGGATGCATTCATTTGCTCAAAGCGCTGAAATATATATCTCGGGATATAATTGCATTTCAAAAGTTAAGTGCTAGACCAAAGGTACATATCACAAAGTTATGCAAGGTAGTCTTGGTTAACAGTCTAACTTATTTTCTATTAGTGATGCAATATTTGAACTTCACCAGTTACATGTAGTTGTTAAAATATTTTATTGTTACTGTTAATATTTTATATTTCAAAACAACCCTTCTTACTATAATTTGATTCTTTCATACAATAAAACTTAAGAAGAAAAACCATATTTCTTTTCAATTATTGATACACCCATGAATATCGTTTGACGCCTCTGCAGCAGTCAACCATTGAACATGTTTTGACGAACCGCATCTAGCACTCGCCAACATGTCAGTGAATGAAGGCGTAAATGACAACCGAATATATAGACTAAAGGCATGCGACACAATCTCAAAAGGTTATTATTCAAACGATTATTTTTTCTTTATGGATACCACGTTCTTTTCTAATTCAAAGTTGTGCTTAAGCTGTTATACTCGTGTGTCTTTTAATAATTTCAATCCAAAGACAAGGGAGATAAGTCAGAATGTCTACCGATACAAGTAATGTCATTACTTCCCTTGGTACAATGTATGACATGTCAAGATTTACGAAGTAGACATTTATGACACTTTATACGAAAGTCAATCTTCAGAAGTTTTGGAATAACATACTCGTCTTACAGAGGTTTGTATTGCAACTGCAGTAGACGACATTATATTTGTCTTAGACATGTTGGAGTTCTACGCCGTTTTCAACATTATTTCAGTTATATCACGGCGATAGTTCACTTATTCATGATCCCTGGGAAAGCAAAGCAGTACTAGCCAAAGGGCACTTCACCATGATCACAGCGCCGCGACTGGGGGTCGAACCCGTGACGCCTGGTTCGAAATACCCGACGCTAACTACTAGTTCACAGCGGATTTCTCTTGACGCCTTTGGAAAACAAAGTGACACAAGGAGAAGTTGCATATAATGAGTGTTTTGTTCCCTTTTACCAGAAAGGTTTTTCAATGATTATAATTTCATTTACAGATACTTTGCATAATTAGTATTCAAAGTCGTCTGCTACAGTTGAGTTCTGCAGAACTGAACTGTAGCAGACGACTTTGAAAGAGGCTTCCCTGTGGAATACTTGGCGAGCAATGAAGAGCCTAATTATACGGGACAAAGGCACAACAGACATTGCTACTCTTCCCACATTCTTAAAACACTCTGTAATATGAACTTGTATCTTATTTTTGCGATGCAATTTTATGGCATCCTTTAAAATAGCATATCACGTGAATGTTAATAATGCGACTTCATCCTCTCACACATGCGACACATCTGCCACGGACAACTTACAACCTAAGTAGCGAATATTATCATACATCTCGATGAATACACCTATAATTATTGAATTGAAAACAGTGTGGCGAAAGTAGCGGCGTCAGAAAGCGTCTGTATGTGGGATAGGGTTAACCGAAACCACACGCATAATTCCAGTCAGTACTATGTAGAGTAACTAATAAAATACTTATTGGTTCAGTCTCACTTTGCAATTTTTTCTTAAAGTATAGAATGGATTATATTTGATTAACTTATACAAAACATTTTGTATACGATTATAAAGTGTTCACGCATGGTGAACAAATCGGAAGCAGAGCTTTGTGAAAAAACCGTATCAATCTCCAAGAACAGAGTAAAGCAGATGACATGGGCTGCCGAGTAAAGTACTGACATAATTATAACCATCAAGTTTATACAATATACGTGGGATATCATGATCAAAATGCCCCGTAATTATGCTATTAAATTTAAATCTAACTGTGTTAATAACATGACAGATCAATATTACGTGAACAGTTAGATTTGACTGTATGTTTGAACTTCTGCATTTCGAAAATTCCGTCCTATAGTACATAAGGTTAGCGATTAGCTGAGCTACAGATGAACAGTACTTTAGCATGCTTGGATATTTCGATGCGAAATTCCATATGACCAACGAGTAAAAATAAGGTTGGATTTGTCTATAAAGTACGAAGTCTACTAAAGCAGTATTTCTTTCCCACTCGTTTACATAATAATTAATAATTTTGTTTAAATACAGATAGATAGATATTCTTTATTTCCTCAATATTTGAAGAGTTAGTACATTTCATAACAAACATTACAGAAGTGAGAACATAAATAAATACATATATACACACACACATATAAACCTATATATATATACACACATATATATACACACACATACATATACATATCCATATATACACATACATATATATATACACATATATATATATATATATACACATCCACACTTACATATACACACATACATACACACAAACATATACACAAGCATACGGAAAGTCCTTGAAAACGGGGAAACAAAAAGGTTATTTACAGTAGTACAATTTACATGCAGTCAAAAAAAAAAAAAAAAAAAAAATATATATATATAGTCCAATTCGTAAATCTCCTCGGACGAAACGAAACTCAGAGAAGACATATATGGACAGGTGTATGAGACACGTTTAGGGGTAAAAAATAACATTTGCGTGTAATGAATACAATGATCAGCCTGTGCATTCGGGCATTCTTATCATTGTCAACACTGTTCGTTACCCATGAAACAGTACTTATATCAAAAGCAAGTCTTTACCAATGTGGTAATTTGATAGAATCACTCATGATGATACAAATAGCTGGATACCAGGGGAATAGGCTTAAACTATAAATCACTAACACAGTTGATTATATATTCCATACTCACAAATATTCGCTAATTTTAAGGACTTTCGGGTCCTCAAACTGTTCAGTAATACGCTGTTAACGTAGCATACGGGTACATGTTAATAAGTGATGGCTGAAAGAAAACTCATTTAGAATAAATGGTGATTCATATAACAGCTTATTTGTTCTACTAACCAGGATTTATAAACCTTAACAAGCTTGACATCTTGTGTAGTTGTATTAGAGTAACCTTGAAGCAAAGTACCCTTATATCGGCTGTTATTTGTAGGGACGGGTAACCTGATATTATTTCTATAATCTGTTGTTCAGGCATTAACTGACATAAGGCGTTATACGACTTATTACCTAAGGCAGTATGTAATCTGCACCAGAGGCGATCTTGGTGATGATTGTTATTTATACAAAATAATACTAAGTGTGTGACTATATCATCTATAATTATATGGCATTTGGGGCATTAAGTCAAATATTTGCGAGAAAATAAGCGTCCAATAAGTAAAATTAATGTTTTACAGTAAGGGAGATAATCTCGATATAACTGTGCAAATCGCCATGCATTACTAGGCGTGTACTCGCTGTGGAATAAAAGGTATTTAGTTAGAGTTTCGTCTCCTATTAATCTGTGATTTTCTTCCATAATGGCAGTTTAGGAAATGTCGCGTTTTCCGCAAAATCTAACAGATATTTAGTAAGTTTATATTTCCCAAATATACGATATATGTCTGGCATGAAACCGAGGGCGTTTCGAGATGAGTTTAAGAATTTTACAAACCTTTGAATGAACATGATTTTCAACATTTTAGTTTCTGAAACATAGCAAAGCTGACCGAAGAACAGGAGTTTCCTTATGTCAATTTCGTATTCTAATGGACGCATTGCGATGGAGCTAAGAGCGACAATTGTTCTAGTTGAATACGGGAGTGATTGCATATGTTTGATGCACTGACTATGAGCTTATTCGAGAAAATGAATGTGTTGTTTTGTCATGTCATTCCATAATTCACATCCGTATAATGCCGTAGGTAGAACTATCGAATCATATAAACGTTTACAAGTTAAAGGATGTAGTCGTTCGGTGTAAACATGAATATCTGCAAAACTAAAGTATGTTTTTCTAATCTTAGCACAAGCTTGCGACACAACACCATCGAGACTCAGAGATTTATTACATTCTATACCTAGATGCGTATATTTATCAGTTTCCGCAACTTTATTAGAGCCTAGGTACCACGTTTGTTTACGAGTTGTTTACGAGTTTGGAAATCATTTTTCGATTCGTTGAAAACTAGAACATTACTTTTATTTGCGTTATAAAAATAGTGGTCCAAAATAGAATTTTGGTAACACTTATCCATGAGTCGCTTTTAACCAACGATACTAATACCATATCATCTGCTGTCGTAGGACAACCGAAGCTGTAGTCGTTTATTTTTAGACAATACTTAGAATTGGACAATTCCTCCATTAAATCATTAATGAATACAAGATACAACCGAGGACTGAGGACTTGGCCCTGTCTGGTTCCCTGAAGTATAGGGAACCAATCGGAGGTATACCCTTGTGTTTTTACACAGCTGTAAGCGTCTTGGAAGAGACTGTAGATTATTTTAAATAAACTTTTCTTAATGCCTGTTTTATATAATTTTGTCAATAAGATATTGTGAGAAACTCTGTCGAAAGCTTGTCTGACATCAAGAAAACATGAGTAAACTTTGGAATTATTTTCCTTACAAAAGTAAATACTCTCACGGAATAAAAATGACGTCATCAAACAGCTTATATTCTTCTGGAATCCTCCTTGTAGGGGATGTATCGAAACTGAATGGTCTTTTTCTATGAAGTCTAGTATAATTTGTTCATACAATTTTAACATAGTCGAACATAAAGATATTGCTCTATAGCTATTTGGGTCTGATTTGTTTTTATTACCACCCTTATATAAAACTGTAATCATACCTTGTTTCATTTTTTGTGGGGTATATGCAAATTGTGTCATTTTCTGATACAGTAATGTTAATGCCTTTATAATGACGGATCCACCGTGCAATAGATGTTCATAATATACATTATCAGGACCACATGCTTTATTTTTTTACACGATTTCAAATTTGTTTCGACTTTCCTTTCGCCGATGTTTATATCATCGATTATATGACCATCTAGAGAATTACATATGGAAGAAAGCTCCATTTCTGCGCGAGTGTTATTTTCAGTTATAAAGCTTTCATGTTGAGAGGGGATATACAGATCAGAAAAGTAGTTTTTCCAACCAACATTTATCTCTTCAGGATCTCTGTATATACGGCCATTGAAATTCATCTGTGATGTTAATGTACATATTTTCTTTTTTTTGCGTTTATTAATAATCTTCCAAAATTGATTATTATCAACTTCTGCTGCTGTATCTAATTCTTTTTCTAGAGAGTTGATGTAAATTTGAACTGTTTTTCTATGAAATTGTCTAAAGGTATTTTTAGCAATTTTGTAATTATTGCACGATGGAGAGTCGCGACCTCGTGGCCTATTTTCACTTAACCACATTTTACGTTTCATTTTCATATATTTGTGTAATTTTGTTAAGGTGGAGTTCCAATATGGTTTAATAAAAGGTTTATATTTTGGTTTTGGGATGTGTTTCTCTGTTGCCCTATGTACAGATGGTATGATATTGTGATACAGGTCATCAATTTCGGAGTGTGATGAAATAGTTTCCCCTTTTAGTATTGATTTTAATAATTGATCATCATTTCCTAAATATTGTTTATAATTCAAACTGGAACGTTGTTTCAGAGTTCTCCAGTTTATTGCGTACGAATTGGAAACTTTTATTGGGTGGTTATGACTAGTGTGTGTCTGACTAATTATCTCACACAATAAAGGGCGGTGCGTAGAGAAGTCAATAGCATTGTCCTCCACAATACTGCATTTACATACTGAGGGAAGATCATGTTCTGCGATCACCATATGATCTATCAATGTTTCTCTTGGGGAATTATAAGGAATATTACTATATTCAGATCCGGAGCATATTTGCAAATTATCTAGGGCCACTAAGTTATGCCTGAGTAGTAATTTAATTAAGAGCGTGCCCCTATTGTCAAGTTTAAATGAAAAATCGGAACGCGCGGGAAGTTCGGTGTTAAAATCCCCCATTATAAGTATTGTTCCTTTCTGCAAATACTGACATATAGCCAATTCTAAATCACACAGGCTATCTTTAAAAGTTTGACTAGAATGATTTTTGCAAGGTAAGTACACTTGCAGTAGATAGATAGTTTGGCCTGATAAAGCCGTTATCTCAATCCCAAGTATGTGCTGACTATTAATATGTAACGGTGAGATTAAACCGTTCCACGCGGTCTTCCATAAGAATGCTAGACCGCCTTTTCCCACGCGTCTATGGCTTGGTAATAAAAGGTTTGGATCAGAAATTGAGCAACTTGAATACTTGCTATTTATTAAATTAAGGAAGTTGCGTTGGTGTTCATATTCGCCGTCATCCTCATAACCCTGAGCTAATTCTTTGTGGATACTTTCAAAAGTTAACGTTCTATTGTTTTTAGATGTTGATGATGCCTTTTCGGGACTATATTTCGATCGGTGATCATCGTTGGAATAGACATATTGTTAAAATGTGTGTCTGTTTCATGACTTTTGATATCTATTTTGGTGCCATTTGCAAGAACTGCTGAGTAAAGTGCAGAGGTATGATTGTATTGATTTGATAGGGAGGAGGACTGATCTATAACCCCATCACCGGTAGTAATCTGCGATAGTTCATTGGAAATGTAAGTATCAGGGTCACGACGAGTGGAGGGAAGTTGTTCCAGGGAGGTGTTTTTTTCAAGCGATGTGACGGTCTCTGGATAGGGGACAAATTCAGTTAAGCTGTCGGTTTGGATAACCGGAATGTACTCATGGTCAGACCCATTAGAGCTTTGTGGGTTAAGAACAAATTCATCATCGGAAGTTGTCTCAGTGGCGTAATGCTCAGCTTTGGTACGGGCATTCGACTCAGATCCATTATGCGGAATTGACTGATAAGGGACCATTTTGTCATGGGGTATGATCTTATTGGGTGTATGCCAATTTGAAATGTTTCGAATGAAATGTGGGTCGGGTCCATTCGGGGAAAGGGGTTGGGGGATAGCAACACTTCTCTTATATGGACCGATCTCAGTAGGTTTATATTCAGTTTGAATATGAAGAATACACTCGGGTTTTGATCCACTAGGGGAAGGTGACTTTGGACTAGGGTAAAGTCCGTCGTTAGTGATTGTATCTGTAGGTGCGTTTACAGATTCGTAGGCCAAGTCAATTCTGTGACAAGGTTTGGGGTAGGGGTAAATGTGTTTCGATGAACCATCGCTGATCGCTTCGCAGTCAGGGGGAAAAACGCCGCTTGTCGCGCCATTTACAATAATGACATTTTGTAAACACTTTACAGCATTGTTTAAAGTTAATATGTTTTCCTTCAACATGGTTATATCATTCAGATGTTTTAAAGCATCTTCCTTGTGTGAAACAAGTTTTTCATTTATATTGGTGCCTATCTTGTTTACACATATTTTCACATTTTCAACACTTTCAATACACAATTTCAATTCAGAATGAAATAGTGTTTGTTTAGTATCAATATCACTGATTTGGGTTTTCATTGACTTATAGTCTATATTGTTCATGTTTTCTGTTGCTGATTGTCTCTGTTTAATTAGAAGTAAGTCCGCTTGTACAGCTGTGAGTGTGTCTCTAAGTTGTTTGATGTCTGCCCGGCATCCACAACAGTCATTAGACTGACTGGTTACTTTCACTGGAGTATTTGCCGAGGAGCCAAGTCTAGAAGACCGTTTGGAAGTACTTAGTAAGTCTTTCATGCAAGCGAAATCTGCACCCTCAGCAACAACTAGGAGGGTATGTATGTCATATGCAAGTTTGGTCGCCAAGGAGTCGCCTTGTCTGGTCCTTAGTCGTCGTTTTAGATCGCAGTCAACGTCAAAGGGGAAATCGTCCGACTCCCGTAGGGTATCATATAGCATACACCTTGCTTGTTCAAGTTTTATTTCACAATTATCATAGTCTAATAAAATACGATTGACAAACATCTCTTGTGGTAAGTCTTTTACTAAAGTTAGTAATCGTTGATATTCTACCAGGTATTCGGTTGATTCCTGTATGTTTGGTGTTTCAATAAAGCAGTTTGGAGTTAAGGGCTGCGAATCTGAATCATCACCAGGCCCTGTATGCTCATGCGAATCTATGACCTTGACCTCTGTATCATGGTCACTATTTAACGTTTCACATACCGTTATATCTTCCATGCTCACGAATAAACACCTTCGATGGAGGGCAATCTGTGGTGAACACTTATTAAAACGTGCTCACGGCGTACATGTATCCGATGAACTTTAAATCGTTGTAAATATAGATTTGAGACAAAGGAAACGTAATATTGATTAATTACAAAAGACTCTGGAGGAGTGATATGCCAAGCATATTAGTCCTTATTATTTAATGATGTATTTAGATAAACAGTATATTCACCACCCTTCAGCCTATGATGTAAATGCACTTTTGACTCCGATCAAATAATAATGAAGGGTCCTGTCCATAGTCCAATTATGCAGATATCGGATTCACTCTGTTTCACATAATTTAGCATCTAAACACATACGAAACATCCATATATTTGATGCACGATATAGAACCTTCACTTATATCAATTTTTCGATGCAATATCGCATCGTTTAATGATTTAAATCATAGTTTTTTACAAAATTTAGCGAGAGCTCAAAAAATGTATTCCGCCATTTAGTCACGCATGCGCACCTTTTTTCTATTTCAAATTCGATTGGCAGGCATGAAATGAGACCGTTTGTCCTGGATCTCAAGTGCATGCCCTGACTATGTTTCAAACACATGCGTTGTGATCGCTCTAACAGTATCATATAATTGATTGAAAAGGGAATCAATTCAGTCCCAAAAAGTACTTTGGGAAGAAAAACTGCTTTATATATCTTCTTACTAGTGATTGGGTTAAATCCATTGACATTTAACTCATCTTTGCTGATGCAAAAAAAGATTCTACGTAATATCTTGGAGGAATTTTGGACTATGTACTTTGAATGACAATATGTATTGCTTAATATCCCTAATGAACAATTTCTGTGATTTCGTTGAAAACATAATTTCCCATGTACCAGGTTCTGTTGCCTTTTATAAATGCATTTTTGATTCGTTAAATACTACTTCCGCACATTTATTGAAATTATACTGGTACTTCCATCTGTACGAATACGAATAACAAATACTGATCATGGATTGTAATAACCTTGACGACGCAGCAAGAAGAGTCATATCGTCTGAAAAAAAAGGTGAGCAAAATCATAATGCAAATGTCATAAAACAAAAGTCCGCAGTTACTTCTTTTTTGAAAATGACGTTCTAAGTCTTCAAGGAAGAGCGCAAACAATTAGGGTGAATTGTTTTGTTCCTGTCGTAACCCTACTGATATGTTACACATCCGAATAAGAATTGCAGTGTCTCACACAAGATTTAACTGTTGCATACATAGCTCTAAACATGAATTATACTGGTACCTCCATCTGTACGAATACGAATAACAAATACTCATCATGGATTGTAATAACCTTGACGACGAAGCAAGAAGAGTCATATCGTCTGAAAAAAAAGGTGAGCAAAATCATAAAACAAATGTCATAAAACAAAAGTCCGCAGTTACTTCTTTTTTGAAAATGACGTTCTAAGTTTTTAAGGAAGAGCGCAAACAATTAGGGTGAATTGTTTTGTTCCTTTTCGTAACCCTACTGATATTTTACACATCCGAATAAGAATTGCAGTGTCTCACACAAGATTTAACTGTTGCATACATAGCTCTAAACATGACCAACAATTTAACTCATGCGCAACAATTTGTACCATAATGTATTCCTATGTATCGAGTCGAATGCTTTCTTAAGATCTATAAACGCACAATAAGCGTTTTTTATCACCTAGCATTATATCGATTAAATTGTGTAAACAAAAAAGCTGCATCCAGAGCTCTACGTCCTTTACAAAAGCTAAACTAGTTATCAGACAACATGTTATTTTCTGAAATCCAATTTTCAACCCTGGAATTTAAAATAATAGCAAATGATTTTCCTAAGTTACTTAACAGGGTAATGCCCCGGTTATCATTTGGGTCATTAACATTACCCTTTTTGTGCAATTGTACAATAAAAACCCTCTGCCCAACTAGAGGGGCAATATCAAGAATCAAACACCTTATTTAATAGATATACAAGGTGTCCTGACAAAATATCACGTGACTCAATGAAGTACTCAGTCAACAGATTATCGGATGGACAATTCGATTGTTTACGCTTTAATCCTTTAATCGCCGTTTCTACCTCTATGTATGTAATTGGCAGACTCAATGTTTCATTATATATATTAAAATCGCTTTAATTATTAAATTTGTTAACATCTTCAAGATTTGATATCATTCAAAATCTCAGAAAAATAAGTCTTAAATTCTTTGCTATTCAAATTAGTCACTGGTACGGACTCTTTACGATTGAAAAACTTCCACAAATCTGTGTTCTTGGAAAATCTTAAAACTAGCCAATCGCTTAGACTGTTTCAATATAAACCTACGCTTTTTTATTTTAATTAATAATGTGTTTTTTTCTTTTTCCTTTTAAAGATCAGATACAGTTACATAGCATTTAGATTTATCAAAATCATACAAGGCTTGCTTATACAAACGCTTTGCATCAATACATTCCTTTTCAAACCATTCCTTTGATGTGTTATAATCAGTGCCCGTATTCCGTGGTCTGTGACCTTTTTTAAAAAAAGGGTGTTCCCGGCTTCGCAAATTATGTTCGAAAACAGATTAATAATCTGATCAACTTTGTTACTATATTTACATGTTGCATCAACTATTTGATTAAATAAAGGTAATTTGGAAATAAGACAACTTCTAAATTGTTCACGTAAGTCGTTATTCCACCTGTAGTTAACGAACTCGGAATGTTCGAGTACGTGATCACTACTCACCATACCACTGAAATTATAAAACATAACGGTAAATGGTCACTGTATATATTTAACAGACCAATCTTAAACTCTGTAATCATGCTAAATTATCTTTCTTGTAATAACAAAAAGTATATTGTACTGCACGCACTTCTTCTGAAATAAGTATATGAACCAATGTTTTGCATAGGTTGAGTAATTGTAATACTCTTGGATAACTAGTATTGTCCTGAGAGGCCATATCAAGTGGCAACTCAGGTGAATACTCATCATAGTTTACACCATCCAAAACCTTATCACAAACAATGCAAAAACGTCTTATTCCCTACACGTGCATTCCAATCTCCCGCCAAAATCACGCTGTCTTTCTTTTAAAAAATATAAATGTCACATTGTAATAAATCAAATAAATCAACATTGTAGAGTTTTGCAGCAGGGCAGTCATCTGTCCACATGTATACACTACAAAGATAAATGTCCCTATCAATGTTTAAGATAGATTTGTCTAAATGAAGCCAATTAATTGTATCGAAATTATTTTTTACCACTTTTACACCCTGCTGCAAATCGTTTTTAACATAAATTTGAACATACATTACAATACCACCACTGTTTCTTTTGGCATTTTATTTACATTTACGATAGAACGTGAAAATATCATTATCTGAAAATAGTTGTCTAAATTCTCTGTTTTCAAACTCATACTATTTTAAGTCCACTCTCAACGCACCCATATTCAAATTTTACTGCTCTTCCGTCGATAAACAGCGTGTCATACGAAAGCCAGGCCGTTTTGCCTGGGTTGATGGAGGCTACCATTTTGGGCTACAGTCTTTGATTTTATTACAGTCTCCCTATCTTCAAACAGGGGTAATTTTCAGACGAATTTTTGATTGATTACTTACCCCGTCTGATTTCTCTGGCCTGGATGCCCCATCGTTTGTTCTCGTTCAATCTTCTTATCATGCACAATAACACTAGCAATTTCGAAACAGAATATTAAATTGTTCCTCATACTTTGTGAGTGCAGATAAGAGATAGCATCTTTCAATTTTATATTCTCTTGTTCAAGCTGTTTCTATTTGTCACGGTCTTCGTCAGCATCAAATTTTAAACTTTCTACCTTATAGGACATTTCGAATATAGATGAGTCAGTTTTTGTTTGCCTGTCATTCATATCTTTCCACATTTTACTTATTTCAGACTCAGCTTTGTCAACTTTCTTTTCCAGCACCTCTATAGCTTTAAGTTTATTATCTATATCAAACTGAAACTGAAACTCATTCATCTTTGTTAGTGATATGGCCACCTGCCGAAACACAATACACATCATATATACCAAATAGGTAAATAACATACATGTATAACACACTATAAAACTGACTTTCGTCTTTCTAGTGAATACAAAATATACATTCCTAATTTCTTTATGACATTTCCTTTCGTTTGGTTCATTAAACAGTTGAATTTTGCAATAGAAGGATTACTACAGAAACATGTCGGTATATACATTAACCTAAAGTCATTATATGCTTTACATTCAAGTATAAAATGGTACTCTGTTTCAACAGACTGACAACACCAGGGACATAATCGTTCAGCGCTATCCAATCCCAGATGTCATGAGGCAATGTGATGAAGTTCTAAAGGTTACCAATCCCTTTCGGAACACTGATATAAAAGCTTAACTTTGAGCCACTGTAACATCGTTTACGCCATTTCTGTACATATATATATATACATATAATATTGGTATTTTAGTCTTTGTATATATATACATATAAATTTAGATTCATTGGTAACACTATGATCACCCCACACATATCCAAAACCGTTTTTAGTAAGATTGGTTCAAATTTGTGTTACCAATTCGAATGTCCTAAACCATCATACAACTTTAACATATCATAGCACTAACAAGTCTGTGACACGGCAATTTGATAACTCTTAACCAGTGCTTAACGACCCTTTTTGATGCATAAATATCAGCTGGAAATATTCCACTGTCTTCAAGAACTAATTAATTGTTCTAAATGGTACCGACATGTAGCGCTTCAAGCAACATGTATGCACATTTTCAACACACACACAAACTCGGTCAAATCCAACAGACAACTTAGAGTCAATTTTCACCAAAACTTAATAATGTCAGCATATTCTACAGGACGGGCCTGATCAAGGGACGTAAACATTGATTTGGACGAGTCCATTGTTGCAATATTGGTCGTGTCCGGACTATTTCATGTTAGAGGCGAAACAAAAACTGATTCATTAAAGGGGACGCTGATATATGTTGATTCCGGACCATATAATACAGAGATTGTTTTGTTCAATAGCGTCACTTACGGTTTGACAATGATCTATGTCCCCTTCATGGAACATGGCCCTCCGATAATGTTGGCGGGTTCTTTGATTTCCTGTTCCGCGTCCGTGTCGCTGCTTTTCTTCCATTTATTATTCATTTTCTTGGTTTTGACTCCCATTTAATCACATAGGCGCTCTTGTGAATTAAATATGTATCGAACAATGTGAGAGATCAAATAGTACAGTCACTCACGCGCCCGAAATCGCCACTGAAAATCGTTCAGCTCTCATGAGCTAAACAAAGACCTCGTCCAATCGCCACCGTGTCTGATAGTGGAGGTGGTACGGTCCTTGTAATATTACCTCTAATTATTACTTCACGTTGCCGTGTGTGGAAATTATATTGTGGTCAACATTGTGTGACACTTTACCAACCAATATTTTTTAGTAGAAAAAATGGTTTATTTGTATAAGAATAAAATGAAAAGTGTGCAAATAATTTTCGTATATCTATTATCGCATATAGCATAAATATAAAATATTTCAGGTATAATATCGTTCAGAGTTTTTCAATTGTTTGCTGCATTTATATACATGTATACAAGTGGAGTTTCAGCCTTTGCCACATAGTCCATGTGTACACGTTGTGGGAACTAATACACTTTCTTTCCTCTCGATACAATTATATACACAAGCATACACAGTAAGACATGTGAGACCAAATTAATCCCATTTGATAATCTGTGAAGCTGTATTAGCATATACATACAAGTCAACCTAATCAGATATAAGTCATTCTTAAAGACAGGCTATACGAATGTCTATAATTCTGTACTTCCCTTCTGGGATGTTGACGTTCACATTTCGAAAACGAAACACCTGATCCCTGTTTTGTCCTTCTTTATAACTTCTATATAACAGACATCAGCATATGACAGTTCAGTTAGATTGTCTGCTGTGGTAAATATGAGTATTCTCTCATCGTCAGATGGAAGACAATTCTCTTCAGTGATGTCTCATTCTACTCACCATCTAACAATTATTTCGTCACGTGTATTTGGTAGGACTGGGTTGAGTTTTGACCTATGATTGAAATGTGAGATAACACTACAATGAAATCGTGATCCAAATGTTTCTGGCATAAACACAAAAGGAAATTTACAGTTTATGGGCAATTTCCCCTTCTGCCACAATGTTTTCAACGTAATTCAATTAATGTTCTATCATTTATCGAGGGTTTCTATATTTTGACTGCTGCGTATTTGTTGTATGTGAGAAGCGTTAAATCAAGGAAAATGTTACATATAAATGAAACATGTTTACTTGTAAAGTTAGGATTAAGAGGAATAGAATGTAGGTATATTTTGGACAACTTCGGTTTTATCATTCCATACCGCGGTTTTAGTACATATAAATCTTAATAAATACTCTGTAGTGGTTTTGTTTACTCACAGACTCTCTTTCGTATACTATTCATCACCGAGACAACGTGTGTATATGTTGGGTTACTCTTGTGGATATCTGTCATACAATAAAACAATAATTTAGTGTATTTTAAACATTTTCGTAAATGTACATACATTTCTTAATTGATAACAGGCGTTTATATAAAGCGGAATCCTTGAAATTTGTTATCAAATAAAACAAAAAAAGCAGCATACAATATGTATTCAATGAAACATACATAACCTTAGTTCGTATTTTATGTTATATATTGACTTAAGCTTCACCTATGAGCTTGACACAGCACACTTAACATATTTCCCCTTTCTGTGTCTTTGGGCGATACATTCGATCATTGTTAAAAAGTGATCTCTAACCTCTAACCTCTTCCATTCTCTAAGAAACTTATATCAACTTCTGAAATTAACCATTTTGATATTATATTCCCTATAACTCGACATCATTTATATATGGTGCAGGTATGATTTTAATTGGTTTTAATGGGGCCGAACCCCAGATTATAGAGTGTATGGTCAAAGTTTTAAAACTGATGAGACGTTTCCTTGAAATATTATAATCATAATTCTTGCATAACATAAGTGTAATAATTTCATTTTCCAGTACAATAAAAACCTTAATATTGATCGTTCCTGGGTTGACATAACCAGTTAATCAAATTTTGTAAATTTTCTTGCCACATTTAAATCGACTGTTTTTCAACATTTATAGCCAAAATAGTTTTAAGCTATTTATTACTTACTTTATTGTCAATGTTAGCAATATTCGCAGAAATTTTAATATTTCAAAATGTTGATCTTCATCTGGAGTTCAGCACCTTTAATATTGTTATAAACACAATATAAATACTGAACCGAATTCAAAGACTTTCTCTCATTAAATCTTTTGCTAATAATTACTTGCGTTGTATAAATAGCCCACTTCCCTTCCGTAATGACTAGCGGTTCCAATAACCCTCCTGTTATAGTTACGGTGTCACTGAGATACATAACCAATGCTGCGCGGAGGGAAGTGGAAAAGTCCTGACATTCGTGATGTATTGCCTACATACACGGTATGCTAATGAAGGCAGGAAATACAACACGAGTGGCACCTCCCTGGTATTATATAGATGTAGACGCTAAGACTCCAATGACGTATTACTTTTAAACACGGCGTCAATTATAAAGTGATCGGATTGGTCCTTATATTTCCTAGAAGTAGATGCTTTCTTGTGATAGTTTAAAATTCATCTGACAGCATAAACGCACGATATATATACAAAAGGTGGCAATGGTCATTCTCATCCCATCATCATCTTGCTAATCGTCAAAATTGTCCTCATCGTCCACGAACTCATCATTGTAATTACACACACCCCCAAATCGTCATCACAAGCATCATCATAATAAGCCCCCCTCCCCACAATGTCATCATCGTCATCATTATAATTACCAATATCGTCATCACCGTCATCATTATAATTACCCCCCTCCCCTACATCGTCATCACCGTCATCATTATAATTACCCCCCCCCCCCCCTACATCGCCATTACCGTCATCATTATAATTACCCCCCTTCCCTACATCGTCATCACCGTCATCATTATAATTACCCCCCTCCCCTACATCGTCATCACCGTCATCATTATAATTACCCCCCCCCCCCCCTACATCGTCATCACCGTCATCATTATAATTACCCCCCCTTCCCTACATCGTCATCACCGTCATCATTATAATTACCCCCCTCCCCTACATCGTCATCACCGTCATCATTATAATTACCCCCCCCCCTACATCGCCATTAACGTCATCATTATAATTACCCCCCCCCCCCCCCCCCCCCCTACATCGCAATTACCGTCATCATTATAATTACCCCCCCCATACATCGCCATTACCGTCATCATTATATTACCCCCCCCTACATCGCCATTACCGTCATCATTATAATTCCCCCCCCCCCCCCCTACATCGCCATTACCGTCATCATTATAATTACCCCCTCTTCCCTACATCGCCATTACCGTCATCATTATAATTACCCCCTTCCCTACATCGTCATCACCGTCATCATTATAATTACCCCCCCCCCCCCCATATCGCCATTACCGTCATCATTATAATTACCCCCCTTCCCTACATCGTCATCACCGTCATCATTATAATTACCCCCCTCCCCTACATCGTCATCACCGTCATCATTATAATTACTCCCCCCCCCCCTACATCGCCATTACCGTCATCATTATAATTACCCCCCTTCCCTACATCGTCATCACCGACATCATTATAATTACCCCCCCCCCCCCCCCCCCCCCTACATCATCCTCACCTTCGTCATTATAATGATGAAGGTGGGGACGATGTAGGCGAGGTCATTATAATTACCCCCTCGCCTACATCGTCCCCACCTTCATCATTATAATTACCCCTCCCCCTCCCCTACATCGTCCTCACCTTCATCATTATAATTACCCCTCTCCCCTACATCGTCCTCTCCAACATCATTATAATTATCCCCCTCCCCTACATCGTTCTCAACCTTCATCATTACAATTACCCCCCCCCCCCCCTCCCCTACATCGTCATCACCTTCATCATTATAATTACCCCCCTCCCATCCCATGCATCGTCCTCACCTACATCAATATAATCATGCCCCTCCCCTACATCGTTCTCAACCTTCATCATTACAATTACCCCCCCCTTCCCCTACATCGTCCTCACCTTCATCATTATAATTACCCCCTCCCCTACATCGTCCTCACCTTCATCATTATAATTACCCCCCTTCCCTACATCGTCCTCACCTTCATCATTATAATTACCCCTCCCCCTCCCCTACATCGTCCTCACTTTCATCATTATAATTACCCACCTCCCCTGCATCGTCCTCACCTTCGTCATTATAATTACCCCCCTCCCCTGCATCGTCCTCACCTTCATCATTATAATTAACTCACTCCCCTACATCGTCCACACATACATCATTATAATTACCCCTCCCCCTCCCCCTCCCCTGCATCGTCCTCACCTTCATCATTATAATTACCCCCCTCCCCTGCATCGTCCTCACCTTCATCATTATAATTAACTCCCTCCCCTACATCGTCCTCACCTACATCATTATAATTACCCCTCCCCCTCCCCTGCATCGTCCTCACCTTCATCATTATAATTACCTCCCTCCCCTACATCGTCCTCACCTACATCATTATAATTATCCCCCTCCCCTACATCGTCCTCATCTTCATAATTATAATAACACACCCCCTCCCCTACATCTTCCTCACCTTCATCATTATAATTACCCCCTCCTATACATCGTCCTCACCTTCATCCTTATAATTACCACTCCTCCTCCCCTACATCGTCCTCTCCTTCACCATTATAATTACCCGTCCCCCACCCACATCGTCATCACCGTCATCATTATAGTTACTCCCCACCCACCCACATCGTCTTGTCACTACCGTCATCAGTATAATTACCCCCCCCCCCCCCCCCCCCCCCCCACACACACACATGGTCATCACCAGCATCATCAAATTATCATCACAAACTCACCAACACCGAATTGAACAAAAAACTGATTTTTCAGAACTTTAAATTTTAGTTTTTACGCTTATTTGTTAGGAGAATATAAATTCCATGGAGCACTTTAATTATTGATATCGGTTTCAACATTATAAGTACATGCCATGTAGTCCTGAAACAGCGCAAATAAGTGATCTTGCTGATGAATATAGTGACGCCCAATGGAGAAATTGGCAAAACAAAGGGAGGTAATTCAAGTATGTAGGGGACAGCTTAGTCAGACTGAAACATTATTATTAATTTAAGAATATTACTGATTTTCTTCTTTCCAAGACCCTTGATAAATCATCACTGTACCGACATCACTGTACCGACATCACTGTACCGACATTGGTTAGACGTTGAACGTGGATTGGATTACTGGTGGGGGAAAGACGGGACAACTATGGTAGGTGAACTGGACATCGTGGTATAACTGAAATGGTATTTAGATGGCTGGATTCAAATCATTTAATCATTCTACTAACTTAAGATAGGGCTTACGGCGATGTTATCTAGAAGTCTGCTCGCCGAAGAGTTAATTTTATATATTATATCGGGTAAATGTATTAAAATACTGACAATCCAGTACAAAATGCACAGATCAGATGGTGTGGATTTTGTTTTGTCTCTTCTTAATCATTTATATTTATGTTGTGGGTACTCAAAGGAACCGCCTCGGTCAGGCGATTTTCTTGAGTACCCACAACATACAGGTTGAAGCTCCGGTAACAACTTTAAAACATGAAATACGCCCTTTATTTACAGCTCTTCGTAATGGCGTCGTAAGGTGTAGTTTAGTTAGCATTATAATCACCTACCTCCAGTATAGGGTATTATATGGGAGTGTGTTTTATTGTATTCGTGAATTATTGCAGAATATTATTACTTTCTAATAATGGAATATCTGTGTCTGCCTATTTTAATGACTTTCACATTTTTTATTTAAACGACATTTAATTCATAGCGTGGGTTAAACCGTAATACAGTCTGGTTAACCCTTTCCCTCATACGACAATTCTGCAGCAGACGACTTTGAACATACTTTGTCAAAACATAGAAAATCTCTATAATTGAATGGATAACCTATGACAAAAAGTGGAAAACATTGTGGCAAAAGGAGAAATTGCACGTTTTGTGCATTTTCTTCTTTTGTCACAATGTTTTCAAAAAGCTGTCTGCTGCAGATGCGTCAGAAAGCATCTATATGAGGGAAAGGGTTAAAACATATATAGAAACCGTTAATTATCCTATGTCGAACATGAGAACTTTGATATTTGTGTTATATAATTATGGTGAAATCTATCCAGTGTAAAACTAACGGAGCGGATTTAAGGAAACATAGCATGTATTCTAGATAGGAGCCGTCCCGCGAAAAAAATAAAATAATTTGGGCTCTGCGTAAAGTATCGACCCACATCAGCTAAAGCAGGCCACACAGGCTAACCCGGACAGACACTTTTCACCTCCTGTGGATTTTCTGTTTCAGGAATCATTACTCTATACATGTACCCCTCTGAGACGGAATGTATCGGCATGGATCTTTGTCGATACATTACGCAGAGGCCATAATGTTGGTTTTCTCGCGGGACGGATCATAGGTATTGCTCTTTAGAGGTTTATCAATTCCCTTTGACAACTGACTTGTTGTTGTTGATATGTTTTTGTCAATGTCAATACATATTGTTAACTTGTGTAGTACAATGAAAACTAAATAATTAATTAAATAAAATTACATTGTCTTGTTGCTGAGTCTACCCCTCTTTGTCGTTTGTTTCTGCAGTTATGCGTATAATGCAGTGGGTAGTCACAATTGATGGAACAGCAGACATGTCCTCGCATTCTAAGGGAAGTAAAACTGGTGGGTAAACTGGTTTGCTAAATAGTGCATTTGTTTCCCTTTGTTAAGGTGTCGGGTCATGTTAGAATCGAAATGAAACTATCAAAAACCGTATTGAACGGTAATCCGTGTATTGAACGGTAATCTGTATATTGAACGGTAATCCGCGTATTGAACTGTAATCTGTGTATTGAACTGTAATCTGTGTATTGAACGGTAATCTGTGTATTGGACGGTAATCCTTGTATTGAACGTTTATATGTTTATTGAACGGTAATCTGTGTATTGAACGTTAATCTGTGTATTGAACAGTAATCTGTGTATTAAACGGTAATCTGTGTATTGAATGGTAATCCGTGTATTGAACGGTAATATGTGTATTGAACGGTAATCCACGTATTGAACTGTAATCTGTGTATTGAACGGTAATCTGTGTATTGAACGGTAATCTGTGTATTGAACGGTAATCCGTGTATTGAACTGTAATCTGTGTATTGAACGGTAATCTGTGTATTGAACTGTAATCTGTGTATTGAATGGTAATCCGCGTATTGAACGGTAATCTGTGTATTGAAAGGTAATCCGTGTATTGAACGGTAATCTGTGTATTGAACTGTAATCTGTGTATTAACATTAATCTGTATATTGAACGGTAATCTGTGTATTGAACGGTAATCTGTGTATTGAACCGTAATCTGTGTATTGAACAGTAATCTGTATATTGAACGGTAATCTGTGTATTGAACTGTAATCCGCGTATTGAACTGTAATATGTGTATTGAACTGTAATTTGTGTATTGAACGGTAATCTGTGTATTGAACGGTAATCCGTGTATTGAACGGTAATCTGTGTATTGAACGATAATCTGTGTATTGAAAAGTAGTCTGTGTATTGAACGGTAATCTGTGTATTGAACTGTAATCCGCGTATTGAACTGTAATATGTGTATTGAACTGTAATTTGTGTATTGAACGGTAATCTGTGTATTGAACGGTAATCCGTGTATTGAACGGTAATCTGTGTATTGAACGGTTATCTGTGTATTGAACGGTAATCCGTGTATTGAACGGTAATCTGTATATTGAACGGTAATCCGCGTATTGAACTGTAATCTGTGTATTGAACTGTAATCTGTGTATTGAACGGTAATCTGTGTATTGGACGGTAATCCTTGTATTGAACGTTTATATGTTTATTGAACGGTAATCTGTGTATTGAACGTTAATCTGTGTATTGAACAGTAATCTGTGTATTAAACGGTAATCCGTGTATTGAACGGTAATCTGTGTATTGAACGGTAATCCACGTATTGAACTGTAATCTGTGTATTGAACGGTAATCTGTGTATTGAACGGTAATCCGTGTATTGAACTGTAATCTGTGTATTGAACGGTAATCTGTGTATTGAACTGTAATCTTTGTATTGAATGGTAATCCGCGTATTGAACGGTAATCTGTGTATTGAAAGGTAATCCGTGTATTGAACGGTAATCTGTGTATTGAACTGTAATCTGTGTATTAACGTTAATCTGTATATTGAACGGTAATCTGTGTATTGAACGGTAATCTGTGTATTGAACCGTAATCTGTGTATTGAACAGTAATCCGTGTATTTTACCAATCTGTGTATTGAACGGTTATCTGTGTATTGAACGATAATCTGTGTATTGAACGGTAATCTGTGTATTGAATAATAATCTGTGTATTGAAAGGTAGTCTGTGTATTGAACGGTAATCTGTGTATTGAACTGTAATCCGCGTATTGAACTGTAATATGTGTATTGAACTGTAATTTGTGTATTGAACGGTAATCTGTGTATTGAACGGTAATCCGTGTATTGAACGGTAATCTGTGTATTGAACGGTTATCTGTGTATTGAACGGTAATCCATGTATTAAACGGTAATCTGTGTATTGAACGATAATTATGTGTATTGAATGGTAAACTGTGTATTGAACGGTAATCTGTGTATTGAACGGTAATCTGTATATTGAACGTTAATCTGTATATTAAACGGTAATCTGTGTATTGAACGGTAATCTGTGTATTGAACGTTTATCTGTATCCGTTATAAACGACTTGTAGTGATATAATAGTATAGCTCGCTGGTGTATCAACGATATGATCACTGCCCTATAAAGTTCGGCTCAGATTGACCTTTGCGTCAGCCATTCATCATTGCCGCTGACCAAATCGTTTAGTATAAAACTGATAACCCATATACAAATATGGATATAATGCAGCGGTGAGTGTCGAGTTTTGCGATTGAATAAAAGCGAATCTGGTTGATTGGACTAAAAACACGAGCATGTGTTCATGATTGTTTTAGTGTGCAGGGTCAATTAATGATGATCTGTTATTCAGTGTTATCAGATCCAATATATACACGATTCAAACAACACCTTAAATTCTCATTTATCATATTCATGTACCATTTCTAAGCATGGAATACGCAAGAAAATGTGAACAAAACAGGGACGTAGATAAGACGTCCTTGGACAAAACAAGTATCATTATAACATCCGAAGGAATTCAGTCGAAAAACACATTTTGGAAACACGTTTGTGATGTCATAGTTGTTCAGTTCATGAATGTAACCGTTGTTGTTTACTCTAAAACGGAAGCAATTATACAAAACCAACTATTTTAACGATTAAATGTGGGGAAAGTGGTAATTAAACGATGTTAATTCCGTCCTTGTTAAAACTGAAATGGCTATTTAAACCCCATCCCACTTGCAGACGCCTTTTGACACAATCCATAGCAGACGCCTCTGATGAAAAAAAAACGGCTTAGCGAGAAATGACTCATACCACAATGTTTTTAACACCAATCAATGACTATACGTACGTATACAGAGACAGTTTCCATAGATTAGCCTTGGTATGTTCAAAGTCGTCTGCTGCAGCTTTGGTGAATATGGAAGTCTTAGAAATGTGCCTTATTAACGCTTTCCCTCATACGACAAATCTGCAGCAGACGACTTTGAACATATTTTGTCAAAAAATAGAAAATCTCTATAATTGAATGGATAACATTAAAGTGGAAAACATTGTGGCAAAAGGAGAAATTGCTCGTTTCCAACAATTTCTTCTTTGGTCACTATGTTTTCAAAACACCGTCTGCTGCAGAGGCGTCAGAAGTGCTGTAAAACACACTTCTCTTCCAATTAATGTAGACACGGCTATATTCATTGAGTGGACTTTGTGTTGAATTCAGTCACAAGTAGCGAACGATATAGACCAATATTAGACTTGTGTTGAATTCAGTCACAAGTAACGAACGATATAGACCAATATCAGACTTGTGTTGAATTCAGTCACAAGTAGCGAACGATATAGACCAATATTAGACTTGTATTGAATTCAGTCACAAGTAGCGAACGATATAGACCAATATTAGACTTGTATTGAATTCATTCACAAGTAGCGAACGATATAGACCAATATTAGACTTGTATTGAATTCATTCACAAGTAGCGAACGATATAGACCAATATTAGACTTGTATTGAATTCAGTCACAAGTAGCGAACGATATAGGCCAATATTAGACTTGTATTGAATTCAGTCACAAGTAGCGAACGATATAGACCAATATTAGACTTGTATTGAATTCATTCACAAGTAGCGAACGATATAGACCAATATAAGACTCGTGTTGAATTCAGTCACAAGTAGCGAACGATATAGACCAATATTAGACTTGTGTTGAATTCAGTCACAAGTAGCTAACAATATAGACCAATATTAGACTTGTGTTGAATTCAGTCACAAGTAGCGAACGATATAGACCAATATTAGACTTGTGTTGAATTCATTCACAAGTAGCGAACGATATAGACCAATATTATACTTGTGTTGAATTCAGTCTCAAGTAGCGAACGATATAGACCAATATTAGAATTGTATTGAATTCATTCACAAATAGCGAACGATATAGACCAATATTAGACTTGTATTGAATTCATTCACAAGTAGCAAACGATATAGACCAATATTAGACTTGTGTTGAATTCAGTCCCATGTAGCGAGCGATATAGACCAATATTAGACTTGTATTGAATTCATTCACAAGTAGCGAACGATATAGACCAATATTAGACTTGTGTTGAATTCAGTCACAAGTAGCGAACGATATAGACCAATATTAGACTTGTATTGAATTCATTCACAAGTAGCGAACGATATAGACCAACATTAGACTACTGTTGAATTCGGACACAAGCAGCGAGCGATATACACCAATATTATACTTGTGTTGAATTCAGTCACAAGTAGCGAACGATATAGACCAATATTAGACTTGTGTTGAATTCAGTCACAAGTAGCGAACGATATAGACCAATATTAGACTTGTATTGAATTCATTCACAAGTAGCAAACGATATAGACCAATATTAGACTTGTGTTGAATTCAGTCCCATGTAGCGAGCGATATAGACCAATATTAGACTTGTATTGAATTCATTCACAAGTAGCGAACGATATAGACCAATATTAGACTTGTGTTGAATTCAGTCACAAGTAGCGAACGATATAGACCAATATTAGACTTGTATTGAATTCATTCACAAGTAGCGAACGATATAGACCAATATTAGACTTGTGTTGAATTCGGACACAAGCAGCGAACGATATAGACCAATATTAGACTTGTGTTGAATTCATTCACAAGTAGCGAACGATTTAGACCAATATATACTTGTGTTGAGTTCAGTCACAAGTAGCGAACGATATAGACCAATATTAGACTTGTATTGAATTCATTCACAAATAGCGAACGATATAGACCAATATTTGACTTGTATTGAATTCATTCACAAGTAGCAAACGATATAGACCAATATTAGACTTGTGTTGAATTCATTCACATGTAGCGAGCGATATAGACCAATATCAGACTTGCATTAAATTCATTCACAAGTAGCGAACGATATAGACCAATATTAGATTTGTGTTGAATTCAGTCACAAGTAGCGAACGATATAGACCAATATTAGACTTGTATTGAATTCATTCACAAGTAGCGAACGATATAGACCAATATTAGACTTCTGTTGAATTCGGACACAATCAGCGAGCGATATACACCAATATTAGACTTGTGTTGAATTCAGTCACAAGTAGCGAACGATATAGACCAATATTAGACTTGTATTGAATTCATTCACAAGTAGCGAACGATATAGACCAATATTAGACTTGTGTTGAATTCATTCACATGTAGCGAACGATATAGACCAATATTAAACTTGTGTTGAATTCAGTCACAAGTAGCGAGCGATATAGACCAATATTAGACTTGTGTTGAATTCAGTCACAAGTAGCGAGCGATATAGACCAATATTAGACTTGTGTTGAATTCAGTCACAAGTAGCGAACGATATAGACCAATATTAGACTTCTGTTGAATTCGGACACAAGCAGCGAGCGATATACACCAATATTAGATTTGTGTTGAATTCAGTCACAAGTAGCGAACGATATAGACCAATATTAGACTTGTGTTGAATTCAGTCACAAGTAGCGAACGATATAGACCAATATTAGACTTGTATTGAATTCATTCACAAGTAGCGAACGATATAGACCTATATTAGACTTGTATTGAATTCAGTCACAAGTAGCGAGCGATATAGACCAATATTAGACTTGTGTTTAATTCATTCACAAGTAGCGAACGATATAGACCAATATTAGACTTGTATGGAATTCATTCACAAGTAGCGAACGATATAGACCAATATTAGACTTGTGTTGAATTCAGTCACAAGTAGCGAACGATATAGACCAATATTAGAATTGTGTTGAATTCAGTCACAAGTAGCGAACGATATATACCTATATTAGACTTGTGTTGAATTCAGTCACAAGTATCGAACGATATAGACCAATATTAGACCTGTGTTGAATTCAGTCACAAGTAGCGAACGATATAGACCAATATTAGACTTGTATTGAATTCATTCACAAGTAGCGAACGATATAGACTAATATTAGACTTGTGTTGAATTCAGTCACACGTAGCGAACGATATAGACCAATATTAGACTTGTGTTGAATTCATTCACAAATAGCGAACGATATAGACCAATATTAGACTTGTATTGAATTCATTCACAAGTAGCAAACGATATAGACCAATATTAGACTTGTGTTGAATTCAGTCCCATGTAGCGAGCGATATAGACCAATATTAGACTTGTATTGAATTCATTCACAAGTAGCGAACGATATAGACCAATATTAGACTTGTGTTGAATTCAGTCACAAGTAGCGAACGATATAGACCAATATTAGACTTGTATTGAATTCATTCACAAGTAGCGAACGATATAGACCAACATTAGACTACTGTTGAATTCGGACACAAGCAGCGAGCGATATACACCAATATTATACTTGTGTTGAATTCAGTCACAAGTAGCGAACGATATAGACCAATATTAGACTTGTGTTGAATTCAGTCACAAGTAGCGAACGATATAGACCAATATTAGACTTGTATTGAATTCATTCACAAGTAGCAAACGATATAGACCAATATTAGACTTGTGTTGAATTCAGTCCCATGTAGCGAGCGATATAGACCAATATTAGACTTGTATTGAATTCATTCACAAGTAGCGAACGATATAGACCAATATTAGACTTGTGTTGAATTCAGTCACAAGTAGCGAACGATATAGACCAATATTAGACTTGTATTGAATTCATTCACAAGTAGCGAACGATATAGACCAATATTAGACTTGTGTTGAATTCGGACACAAGCAGCGAACGATATAGACCAATATTAGACTTGTGTTGAATTCATTCACAAGTAGCGAACGATTTAGACCAATATATACTTGTGTTGAGTTCAGTCACAAGTAGCGAACGATATAGACCAATATTAGACTTGTATTGAATTCATTCACAAATAGCGAACGATATAGACCAATATTTGACTTGTATTGAATTCATTCACAAGTAGCAAACGATATAGACCAATATTAGACTTGTGTTGAATTCATTCACATGTAGCGAGCGATATAGACCAATATCAGACTTGCATTAAATTCATTCACAAGTAGCGAACGATATAGACCAATATTAGATTTGTGTTGAATTCAGTCACAAGTAGCGAACGATATAGACCAATATTAGACTTGTATTGAATTCATTCACAAGTAGCGAACGATATAGACCAATATTAGACTTGTGTTGAATTCGGACACAATCAGCGAGCGATATACACCAATATTAGACTTGTGTTGAATTCAGTCACAAGTAGCGAACGATATAGACCAATATTAGACTTGTATTGAATTCATTCACAAGTAGCGAACGATATAGACCAATATTAGACTTGTGTTGAATTCATTCACATGTAGCGAACGATATAGACCAATATTAAACTTGTGTTGAATTCAGTCACAAGTAGCGAGCGATATAGACCAATATTAGACTTGTGTTGAATTCAGTCACAAGTAGCGAGCGATATAGACCAATATTAGACTTGTGTTGAATTCAGTCACAAGTAGCGAACGATATAGACCAATATTAGACTTCTGTTGAATTCGGACACAAGCAGCGAGCGATATACACCAATATTAGATTTGTGTTGAATTCAGTCACAAGTAGCGAACGATATAGACCAATATTAGACTTGTGTTGAATTCAGTCACAAGTAGCGAACGATATAGACCAATATTAGACTTGTATTGAATTCATTCACAAGTAGCGAACGATATAGACCTATATTAGACTTGTATTGAATTCAGTCACAAGTAGCGAGCGATATAGACCAATATTAGACTTGTGTTTAATTCATTCACAAGTAGCGAACGATATAGACCAATATTAGACTTGTATGGAATTCATTCACAAGTAGCGAACGATATAGACCAATATTAGACTTGTGTTGAATTCAGTCACAAGTAGCGAACGATATAGACCAATATTAGAATTGTGTTGAATTCAGTCACAAGTAGCGAACGATATATACCTATATTAGACTTGTGTTGAATTCAGTCACAAGTATCGAACGATATAGACCAATATTAGACCTGTGTTGAATTCAGTCACAAGTAGCGAACGATATAGACCAATATTAGACTTGTATTGAATTCATTCACAAGTAGCGAACGATATAGACTAATATTAGACTTGTGTTGAATTCAGTCACACGTAGCGAACGATATAGACCAATATTAGACTTGTGTTGAATTCATTCACAAGTAGCGAACGATATAGACCAATATTAGACTTGTGTTTAATTCATTCACAAGTAGCGAACGATATAGACCAATATTATCCTTGTGTTGAATTCAGTCACAAGTAGCGAACGATATAGACCAATATTAGACTTGTGTTGAATTCAGTCACAAGTAGCGAACGATATAGACCAATATTAGACTTGTGTTGAATTCAGTCACAAGTAGCGAACGATATAGACCACTATTAGACTTGTATTGAATTAAGACACACGTAGCGAACGATATAGACCAATATTAGACTTGTGTTGAATTCAGTTACAAGAAGCGAACGATATAGACCAATATTAGACTTGTGTTGAATTCAGTCACAAGTAGCGAACGATATAGACCAATATTAGACTTGTGTTTTGGAAACAGTCACTAGTAGCGAACGATATAGACCAATATTAGACTTGTGTTGAATTCAGTCACAAGTAGCGAACGATATAGACCAATATTAGAATTGTATTGAATTCGGTCACGAGTAGCGAACGATATAGACCAATATTAGACCTGTGTTAAATTCAGTCACACGTAGCGAACGATATAGACCAATATTAGACTTGTGTTGAATTCAGTCACAAGTAGCGAACGATATAGACCAATATTAGACTTGTGTTGAATTCAGTCACAAGTAGCGAACGATATAGACCAATATTAGACTTGTGTTGAATTCAGTCACACGTAGCGAACGATATAGATCAATATTAGACTTGTGTTGAATTCATTCACAAGTAGCGAACGATATAGACCAATATTAGACTTGTGTTGAATTCAGTCACAAGTAGCGAACGATATAGACCAATATTAGACTTGTGTTGAATTCAGTCACAAGTAGCGAACGATATAGACCAATATTAGACTTGTGTTGAATTCAGTCACACGTAGCGAACGATATAGACCAATATTAGACTTGTGTTGAATTTATTCACAAGTAGCGAACGATATAGACCACTTTTAGACTTTTGTTGAATTCAGTCACAAGTTGCGAACGATATAGACCAATATTAGACTTGTGTTGAATTCAGTCACACGTAGCGAACGATATAGACCAATATTATACTTGTGTTGAATTCAGTCACACGTAGCGAACGATATAGACCAATATTAGACTTGTGTTGAATTTATTCACAAGTAGCGAACGATATAGACCAATATTAGACTTGTGTTGAATTCAGTCACAAGTAGCGAACGATATAGACCAATATTAGACTTGTGTTGAATTCAGTCACACGTAGCGAACGATATAGACCAATATTAGACTTGTATTGAACTAAGACACACGTAGCGAACGATATAGACCAATATTAGACTTGTGTTGAATTCAGTCACAAGTAGCGAACGATATAGACCAATATTAGACTTGTGTTGAATTCAGTCACAAGTAGCGAACGATATAGACCAATATTAGACTTGTGTTGAATTCATTCACAAGTAGCGAACGATATAGACCAATATTAAACTTTTGTTGAATTAAGACACAAGTAGCGAACGATATAGACCAATATTAGACATGTGTTGAATTAAGTCACACGTAGCGAACGATATAGACCAATATTAGACATGTGTTGAATTCAGTCACAAGAAGCGAACGATATAGACCAATATTAGACTTGTGTTGAATTCAGTCACAAGTAGCGAACGATATAAACGAATATTAGACATGTGTTGAATTAAGTCACACGTAGCGAACGATATAGACCAATATTAGACATGTGTTGAATTAAGTCACACGTAGCGAACGATATAGACCAATATTAGACTTGTGTTAAATTAAGACACACGTAGCGAAAGATGTAGACCAAGATTAGACGGAAAGAATTGTGTGTAAGGTCACATATAGCATGGTAATCACATATTGTTTGAAGTAGCTCAAGGGGGCAAGGCTTAATACATAGCGTATGCCACCACTGATGAATCAGAAGAGAATTTGTTGTCATTAGCGTGTAAACATAGTTGATATATGCGGGAAAGGTTTAAGGCAATAGCCCTTATAACGTCACGACCAAAGAAGTTGCACTTAAATTATATTTTTTTGAACAAATATGGAATCGGTCTTGTGGTTAGCGTCGGCGATTTGAAACAGGGCGTTCCTGGATCGATACCCAGTCGCGGCGGTAGATACTATTGTAAACGGCGTAAAACCCAAATAAACCAAATGATTATAATGAAGCTCAGGATCAGTATTTTCCTAGCTGTTGTGGCCGTTTTCTAATCGACATGTTTTCAATGAGATGTGTCCTATGCTTTGACAAACGAGAAGAGAGTGCTTTTTGTCCTAAATCACAGTCCACGTTAGACCTTTCCCACACGCAGTAAATTTTTAACAGACGACTTTGAAAAATTTCTCTCCAAAAACCTTAGAAAATATCTATACCTGAAAGCATTATTATTTTAATAGAGTTTAAAACATTATGACAAAGGGAGGCAATGATAATTATGAGCAGATTTTCATTGTGCCATTATGTCTTTGAAAAACCGGCTAATGCGGACGTATGTACATGTACGTTGAACCAGAGACGTAAAATATCCCGAAACCGGAAGTCACGCGTAAACGCACACCTTCGCGACTTCGCCGAGCGAATTGACGAGGTTACGTCATGTAGCATATCTGTGTTGTTTAAGGTCTCTGGTTGAAGAAAGGTTGATTTATGTTCCTTAGGTCGTGATTCAGTTTCAGCCATTTCTATCATACAGACGCATACTGCAGAAGACAATCCTGAAATATCATGCAAAAACACGAAGCTCATTAAATATCTTGTTACATTAGAGACAGGTATCTTGTTTATTTGACACGCAGCCTGAGAGACTTCGAAATGGCTGTGACATATAAGGTAATCGATACGTCAAATGTTTGCTATATTCGTCTCGAGTACATAGCTATTTCATCATCTGTTTGATTCCTGATTTATCCTTTCCCAAGTACAACAAATCTGCAGCAATTTTAGAACAAAGTTGAAAACACTGTGGCCAAATCGAGAAATTGTTCAATTTGAACAATTTCATGTTTTTCACAATGTTTTTCAAAAACGTCATTTGCGTCAGAAAATGTATGTATTTGGGTAAGGGTTTAGGTATATTTCACTACAGCGTTTAGATTAATGTTATCCCTTTTCAGTTTTCAACAAACAGCATTTGTAAAGCAGCCGACTTTATTGAATGATATAGGAAGCACACATAGCTAAACGTATACTATTTTAATAGAATTTGCAGATCGTTTAATCGTCGGCTGCAGAGGAGTCCAAATGCGCTGTCATATCTGTGAATGCTAACATTGCTAACGGTGACAGATCCATACATAACATTGCGGTAACTCGAACATGTGATAAGTCGAATAAATAGTTTAACTCAAACCTATTCCTGTAATGGTTGTGCCTGTTACAAATCAGCCTGGCAGTAGCAAACATAATTACTGCTGCGTTATTTTCTTGATGTATTTGTATAACTGCCTTGCTTGTTACAATAAACACTTACATAACATAATTACTGCTGCGTTATTTTCTTGATGTATTTGTATAACTGCCTTGCTTGTTACAATAAACACTTACATAACATAATTACTGCTGCGTTATTTTCTTGATGTATTTGTATAACTGCCTTGCTTGTTACAATAAACACTTACATAACATAATTACTGCTGCGTTATGTTCTTGATGTATTTGTACAACTGCCTTGCTTGTTACAATAAACACTTACATAACATAATTACTGGTGCGTTATTTTCTTGATGTATTTGTTTAACTGCCTTGCTTGTTACAATAAACACTTACATAACATAATTACTGCTGCGTTATTTTCTTGATGTATTTGTATAACTGCCTTGCTTCTTACAATAAACACTTATTACATAACATAATTTCGAAGCTGAAAATACACAAATACATTTAGCATAATATACCGGCTTTTTTATTCTAGGTGAGTGATTCATACACTTAGTAAAGTTGTCCTCGAACAAGAAATGAAGTCAGGGGCGTAGCTTCCTTTAGGCAGTGTAGGCACGTGCCTAAACACTTTTTTCTCAAAATGCCCCAAAATGCAGCTGCGGCAATAGACATCTGCGTAATGTATCGACCAGATCAGCCTGTGCTGTCCGCGCAGACTGATCCGACGACACATTCCTCCTTAGGGGGATAGATGTATAGAGTAGTTATTCCTGAAACAGAAAATCCATGGGATGCGAAAAGTGTCTATCCTGGTAGGCCTGTGTGGCATGCTTAGGCTGATCCGGGTCGAAACTTTACGCAGAGTCCACAGTGTTGATTTTCCCACGAGACGGCCTACACATTGATTATTGCAAAGCTACGCCCCTGGAAGTTCCAATTATATCCCAGAGCCCCAAACCGCCTCGGTGGTGTAGTGGTAGAGCGTGCGCCTCACGTGTGGGAGGTGCCTGGCTCGATCCCCGGTCGGGTCATACGAAATACTTTAAAAATGGTGGTAATGACTACCCTCCTTGGTGTTCAGGATTGCGGAGTTATAAAGTCTTCATATAATTTAAAATTCATTGGTGGAGATGACGTTGGCCAACTGTTGGCAATGTACTCTTTAATGTCCGAACTTTGACTCACGACACTTCGATCCAGAACCACAGTATTTACCGAGTTAACTAAGGACAAACCTCCTTTCTAAATCGATCGTAGAAAACGACAGTCGTATTACGTAGACCTACTGCTTGTCTGACGTTGATGCATCTTAGCTCTTCATGGTGGAAGAGCTCTTAATTGCTACTTCAGTTTCTGGCTCAATTGTTTTACGGAATTTCTTTGACATATTGGGTTACGTAAGTACATATCTATATATCATTTATATCCCAATATATATAGCGGATTTAAAATAGAATTTGTAAAGGGTCATTAGCTGTATTTCAATACGTTACAGTAGTTGTGTTCGTGTCCGCTAATATATAATGTGGTTTGTAATAACAGCTAGATTACATATTAACGCCGCCATCTTGACAAATTATTGATCATTAATGAATTACATAGTTTGTTTACCAAGTACATAAATGTTTTTTATGTGGAAAATCTGGACCACTGTAATAACTTTGTTTCAAATTTTGGCGGTTTTTATACGAAATTGGATTTTGAATTAGTTCATATAAAATAATTATATGATATAATTTGATTTATAAAATATACCTTAAAGCAGAGATACATACATACAATTCAAATGTATGTGTATGTCTCTGTTTAAAGATACATACAATGGGGATTTCTATGTACTAACAACACGCAAGTTCTAAACCTAGGATCTCATTTGAGATCCTAGGTTTTCGTTAGGCACTGAGAACCTAGGTTTTCAGAAAAACCTGTGATCTCAGACGATAACTTAGGTTCTCACGCAAGACGGCGTGCCATATGCCATCGGGTCTTTGCTTCTGAACAGCATGCCATTGTATGTTGTTCTCTATCCAAATATACAAGCAGTTTGATGACACTCTTTATTAAGGTTTTCCGATCCAAAACAAAATATATACGAACTCTCTAAAGGTCGGTGTACAAGTGCGTTGTTTACATGGCAGTTAACATCCTTGGTTTACATAGCAGTTAACATCCTTGTTTACATGGCAGTTAATATCATTGGTTACATGGCAGTTAATATCCCTGTTTACATGGCAGTTAATATCCTTGTTTACATGGCAGTTAATATCCTTGTTTACATGTTTAATATGTTGTTTTAATATGTTTGTTTACTTGTTTTACTAGTATTTGTTTAACTCTTTCAGCGCCGAATTGTTTAAAGTAGACTCTTCCATGTTCAAAATCGGGTGTGTCTATTTCTCAATTTATGAAAGTTTTGGACTATTTCGGTAACTAAAAGGCAAACAATGCTGATTTCAGGTGAGACAGCTCGTTACGATCTGACTCGCCTGAATCAGTATTGTTTGCAATAAGCTCAAGATTGCCTTTGGCGCTGAAAGGGTTAAGAAACAGGTGCATCAGATTTACCTCGGCATATGTACCTATCCAGCAACATCAAGAACCTTTAGTTACTTTCATCCTAATATATATCTGGTTTCAGAATCTACCGACCCCAGCTTATTTGATTGTAAAGGTTATAGCTCTAAATATTTTCGAGAGATTCCGATTGGAAAGTACAATTTTTATTTATAGTATGATATGCTTGTTTTAATAAAGGTATGTTTATTTTAAAATGCGGCGTGATTTATATCATTAGTTATGAAAAGCCTTTGATGTATTGTAAACGTTTTCTTTTTCCTACAGTAATTGTGGTATTGCTTTCGTCACACGGTAATTCAAGATAATTGATAGCAGAACATGTATATAAATGTATCGTTGATTGACAGCATACATGGCAACAGTCATAGATGCATCTTACGCATGTAACATAATACGAAACTATCAATAGATAACAATCAATAATAAAATCATTGGTTTTTAGGAAAATAAAGATATTTTAAGAAAAATGCATTTATTACACATGATAACGCAAATTGAATTTGGTAGGACTATTCAATATGGTAGGACTATTCAATATGGTAGGACTATTTAATATGGAATTCGAATATGATGTTTTTTCTAAAATGTTTAGTGATACTGAATGTTCCCATACACAAACAAAACCACGAAGACTTAGTTAGCTTGTCGCATAAGTGAAGGCTTATAAAGCCAAGTTTTAGAAAAAAGGCGTTTAATGACTGAAAACCATTACAAAAGTGTTTTCGTATCTAAGGGAAGAACACACAGACATACATGTACATATAGAAGTCACGAGAAAAGTATAATCATATTAATTTATTAGCAATGTAGATATCGGATTTACAATTAAATGTCGTTTTATTGTTGACGGTTGACGAAAGGCATGTATGGACATTTGGTCGACTTATTCATAGTTATCGTAGATTTACTTTTAAGCAGTTACATGTAGTCGGGCATATATATTATAGAAAGTAATAACATATATGTTATATGTACATGAATCATCTGTTATACGACGTGATAACATAATTTATGCCTATGTCTATGTGTAAACCTTTAGCTTTTTCATAATAAAATATGCTTCTATCGTAGATACTAATCATGAACTTATTTCTCATTTAGCATCAATGTTTTCAAGGTTTTATATAAACCACATTTATGATACCAATTGTTTCATTCTCGTATGCTTTCAATACAGACAGATCTTCACTATCATATAAGGTAAACTGTCAAACAAGTGCTGTGTGAAAATGTTATATGATGTAAACATAATTGTTATGGGCCGGTGGCCTTATGTCAATAAAATATTGTCATTGTCATCATTGTCATTACTGTAACGAGGTAGGTTGTCTTGGCGACTGGTTTCAATTTTTAACGAATGGGTGGAGCAGCTGAGATAACGATATTTTATGCTTGGTGCATATTCATTATATAGCTCTAATCCAATATCATTATTTAATAGTGAAAATGTTTCAAGTTTGCTAGATGTTTCAATGCCATTTAAAACACTTCTTGAACTATTTGTCATATATCCGCGGTGCTTTAGCGGCGGTATGGCCATCAATTAAAGTACTACGGTTCCTTAACAATTAGAAACCTAAGTCGCATAACATCCTTTATTACAAGTGCTTGAGTCAATGTTATAACTATTATATCGAGGGCTTTGCGTGAAACGGTTGTAACTAAAAACCTATTTTGAAAACCCTGGTTTAGGGGCAATTTTGACCCCTTTGTAAACAATGCAAATTTGGGTGCCATTGCTCAGAACGAGCAATGGCACCTAAATTTCCATTATTTACCAAGAAAAATTATTTAACGCTTATAAAGACTTTATGGCGAGGTGACTAACCTTGGTAAAAAAATACAAATTTTAGTTACAACCGTTTCACGCCAAGCCCTCGATATGTACATTTATACACCACTGAACCCAACAATGTACAAGGCTTACTCAAATTGTCTTTAATCTAAAAAAGATCTAGTGACTAAAGTAGTTAGTTGGTGTGTAAATCCGCTTTCAATATTGTTTCAGTTATTTCACGGCGTTTCCTTGGTAAGTTACCAGTACTACTGGTCCATTTATACTGACGCCAGCCAGTCAGTCGTAGTATTAACCCCGCAATATTGAGCGCCAAAGAGGGCAGCTATTACTACCATGTTTTATAAGTCTTTGGTATGACCGGCTGGCGATTGAACCCGCGACATCCAGCACCAGAGACGGACCTTCTAACACTACACAACCGAGGTGGTGTAAACACAGATATGAAACGCCCAAAATCACTATAGATACAAGTATTCCTTACCATACGCATTTGCATCAAATGTCTTTTTAAATTATTATGGCAAATAGAGAAATTTCTCATAATGAACAATTTCTCTTTTTGCCACAATATTTTCAACTCTATTCAATAGTTATGCATTCATTTTTAGAGATTAAACATGTTTTTGTCAAGATGTTTTTTCAAAGTCGTCTGCTGCATAATTGTTATATGTGGAAAAAGGTTAATAGGGTATCAAACGTAACGAGAAAAATCTTAAAAACTAGACTGGTTAAAGTAATGCATTGACCTATTACTGTTCACGTTTATCAACAATTGATCATTTGAGCAAGCTGTCTGCATATTGTAACTGTATATGTACTGAAACAAGTGTAACAATTTATGCCTTGATATAGTTTTAGATTCCAAAACGTTTCTGACAATACGTTATCGGCTTCTCCATTTTAGAGACAATTAAAAAGAAACTACACTAACTCAACCATAAAATATCTATGAATTGAACTCGAAGTAATCGAATTCAATTTTTAATCGTTCATAAATGAGCCGTTCCACGAGAACAACAACATTATGGACTCTGCGTAATGTAACGACCCATATCAGCCTGCGCAATCCGCGCAGGATAATCCGGGTCAAAACATTCCGTCTCAGGAGGATGGAGGCATAGAGTAACGAGTCCTCAAACCGAAAATCCACAAGAGGCGAAACGGTTTTCTCGCGGAACGGCTTAAATGATTCTGTCAACACATAATACTGGACGAAAACAGCTTCCTTGAAATGATCAAACATGGTTTTGATATTCTGTCAACAAATAATACTGGACGAAAACATCTTCCTTGAAATGTTCAAACATGGTTTTGATATCAATTAAAGACGCTTTACTTTTTGTTCTAATTTTTTATTTTGCACTCAACCATTTCTGACTTTGACAAGTCAATTTACGAATCAGCGTTTTTCTCGCATTTGACGCTTTACTTTCCCCATATGATGACCCGGAGTACCGACTTGGTTTACTACAGACTATCAATGGTACTTGACCAATGCCCTATATTTAGCATACATCATCTTGTGTCCATTAGGTATATACGTTCATTAGTGAGAATCCGCCTTGACCGAGTGGTTAGCGTCGGAGATTTTGAACCAGACGTCACGGGTTCTATCCCCTGTCACGGCGGTCATGGTGGAATACCCTTGGACAACCCACATTGCCTAGCCTTATAAAGGTTTGTTTACCCAGGGATCATGAATAAATGAATTAAAATTGAAATAATGTTGAAAACGGCATTAAACCGATATATAACAAACAAACACACATCAATTCAAAGGGCAAACACACTATTCGTAGTGGTATATTGTTCATTTTCATGATCATTTTGACCTCATAAATGTTGTATATATTAGCATATTATCACAGCTCAACAAATATGTTACGGTAATCAACTACATATGATGTAATATCTATCTATCCATTTGATATAAAAATGCATTATATCAACATTGCAATCACAGTCTTACATATACGTGCATTAAATATGGCTGAGAAAAAGTAAATGTGTTAATACTGAAGGCTAAATAATCTTTATCAATTAAACACTTCCTAAAATAGGTAATATTATCAAATGTGTAAGAGTTGATGTAAATGCTACATTTTTTTCTGTGTCTTAAAATATATGGGAAATAATACAACGTGACTAATTATTAATTCCGATTGATATGTATTTATCTATTTATGGCAATCGAGGCTTGTTAAGGACATCTCCACAATCATGTTTATATTTGCGAACGACTGTGAGATATGTTGAGTTAAATCGTAAATAGTGGTAAACGGGTCATTAACCTTTTAATCAAAATATAAGAGGTTTGATTGATTGATGTTAATGCGGTTTTCAACATTTTTTCAGTCATAGCGGCCAGTTCACCTACTCATTTGTTTCTTAACCTTCTCACACCAATACTTCATACAACATACTTTCGAAGCAACTGGCTGCTTTTCCACATAGACTGATAGCCCATTGGTGGAAGACGAATGACGCTCGTCACAATGACTTTCATCAAACGTCGGAAAGAATGTAGGCCGAGTTGGGGTTCGAACTCAGAACCCCTGGATTGACAGCCCGCATCGCTACCCACTGGTCTACCGGGGCTCGGTAAACGGGTCCTTAATCTTGTAATAAAATATAAGAGGCCCCTAACTAATCTTCATGAATATAATAGTTTTTAGTATGACAGGTTTTTTTAAAATAATATTTTAATATTTTAGGATATCTATTGACACATAAAGGAAATCGTCCAATCCCTGCACAGATAACAGTATTGAAGGTACTTGTCCTGATATTTCGTCTAGTTCTACAACAAATTAAATGTTCCAATTTAATTTATTTCGACAAAACTAAATCCCCAAATTTCCGCAGCAAAACACAAAATAATTTGAAGAAATGACGAGGTAAATTAGGTTTGTATTTAATGCCTTTTATGGTACAGACGAAGTATGTGTTGCATAACAAACAAGAAATACTAATAAAGATAGATACATTTTCTAAATTAGCCATTCTCTTAATAACCACAGTCAAAGTTTACTTAATTACAGAGTACATTGAGAATGCAAGACTTACTTCTAATGCCACACTTTTATTTGTCTTTGGACCAATCAGCAGCGATTTGATATATTGAATCGCATTTTAGAGACAACAATGCACCTTGCACAATATTTGAACAATACAGTATGCATAGTATCTTATTTTAGATTATTTCCAGCGACATTACGCAATACCGCACTGACCTTTTCACAAACAGTTACGATTGTGAATAATCTATTTCCTACATTACACATATTTCATATTTCATTCAAATTTCCCAGTTCTGGATAATTTTCCGGGATATGGTTTGGTGTATACTCTGACGATACCCTTCCACGACTGTGGAATAACAAAACATTGCTGTTTACTTATTCCAGTAGTTGACATTCAAGTAATTAACATGTAAACGTATATGTAACATTATTATAAAACTTATTACAAAACATACTTTGATATTGAACCAGTGTTTTAGGCATGTATATACTTTTCTATTTCTACCTCTAATGCTCATGCTATTTAGTCGAACTGAATATTTGCATAATGTTGATAGAGGGTAACAAAGAGGAACTTGTGTGTGAGTGTATTCTGAAATTTATCCTGGTGTTTAGAAGGTGATGCAATTCAATGATTTTCCTATTTTGAGGTATGGTGGCCATCCGTTCTATCATAGCAGATCAATTATAAAAAGGGGCATATAAGGATATGTATGTGTATTTTATTTGGAATTGAGACAGTGGTAAAGAATGGGATACCATTTTAGGGTGTTTCTTTTTTTTTTCAATTCTGGCGGGAATCTTCAAATTAATTAAACATTGTTGGTAGAGGGAAATTATAACAATAACATTATGTGGATTTGTTCGGAAGGTATGCCTTCTCAGTTAAATGACATTCATATAACACTCCATATCCATTCCATACAGGCTTTGTTTGTGTAAGATGTACTTTACTTCATGTTTTGTTTTTATATTTTGACGAAGACGGAATATGGCTTTTACAGTGTCAACATGAGATGCTTTGTTTTTTGTAACATTATTGTTTTTGCTTCGTTAACCCCGAGTTCTTACGCATCCATCAATAGAAAAAACAGTTCATCATTCAGATATCAACTTGAAATTACTGGAACAAAAAAGAAAAAAAGACATTTCCTCAAAATTGGCTCTATTGTTAATGAACCAATCCTAGATTTTGTTTCTTTGATAAAGTCAGAGGATCAGGTGTTGCGAAAGATTAATTAGCAGACGGGGACCAATTCCTTCAAGAAACGTAGCCACAGTGCAAAACAGGGATTACTGTATATGCTGCAACCTGTTATTATGCCTTCTAGGTCCAAGTCATTTTGTATGGTTCTTAAATTTCTTCGGTTTGGTAAAAAGTGGGTATCTCAGATATGGAAACAATGATATGTTTTCATTGGGTTAATTTCAGACTTTCAGCTTCCATCTGCATGATCTCAATGTCGTGTTTTAAATTCGTCCAAAACCGTATAAGCCATAAAGAGTTTTGGGGAATGTTGCTTCAAAACATGTGTAACACGTCAACGAACATGGTTAATAAAAACAACCACACAACAAGAGGGCCATGATTGCCCTAGATCGTTCATCTGAGTTATGCAATGAGATTTCTGATGCAAAACACATGACCAAGTCTCAAACTGCTGTAAAAAAATGCCTCATATTCGAACTTGACCTAGATCTTATTAAAGACTACACTCTTACGAAATTTCAGGTTGCTGAAGCAAAAAATGTTTTTGAACGTTTCTGAACGTACATGATCAATTATACTTGCATTGCAAATAATGGAGTAAGCACTTTTGATTATAATATTAGTAACACCTCATTATTTGGAAAATCCAATTATAGGTTTACAGATTCTCAACCGCCATGGTGGGATAAGGACTGTGACGTCATCAAACAAGCTAAATATGTATCGCTTAGACGGTTTAGAGCAAATAATGAACTAGCTGATCTTCAGACGTACAAAAACAGTAGAAAACGTTTTAAGAATATATGTCAGATTAAGAAAAAACATTATTTTCATTTACAACGACAGCAATTGATAGCTTGTAGTAAATGTCCTCAACAGTTTTGGAATATCCTGAAATCTCACAAAACTAAGGAAATTTTGGACCATTCTATATCCGTGAACGAATGGCACAAATATTTTAGTCAACTTCTTAGTGTTGAAAACGACAGCAATTCGGTTTATGATGTTGAAGGAATTGAAATGACTGATAACTTAGATCTATTAAACACACCAATATCGACCCAAGAGGTCACAGATAGTATACATAAGCTTATTACTGGTAAGAGCCCAGGAACTGATGGTTTAAGCGCCGAATTTTATAAACATACACTGTTAGATATAGTTCCGACGTTGACACTTGTTTTCAATGTTATTTTTGATAATGGACTGATCCCTAAGTCATGGGGAGAAAGTATTATTTGCTCTATCCACAAATCCGGCTCTAAATTTAACCCAGGAAACTAAAGAGGAATATCTCTTATTAACACCCTTTACAAGATTATGTCCAATATTGTTAGTTGTAGGCTTTACAATTGGGCAGAAGAAAATAATAAAATCGATGAGGGCCAAGCCGTGACGTGACGCGTCCACGTGGACGTTTCTATTGTGTATACATAGACTTTCGAAAGGCATTCGACAAAATAAGACACGAAGTACTCTTTAAATCTCTTTATACTAAAGGGGTCAATAGTAAAATGTACCGTTTTATAGTCAAAAGCTACTCTAATCTAACGACATGTGTACGAACAAATAAAGGATTAATAGAATTCTTCCCCTGTAATGTGGGTACGAGACAAGGCAACATATGTAGTCCTATAATTTTTTCTCTATTCATAAATGATCTTTCCTCTTTACTAAGAGAAAGGTGTGGACCTGGAGTATTTATAAATAATACAATTGATGACATTCTCTGCTTACTATTTGCAGACGACGTAGCTAGCTGCTCTGAAACTGCCATAAAACTTCAGCAAATTAATGTTATAGAATAGTTTTGTTCTAGTACTGGTATGGAACTAAATCTTGATAAAACTGAAATCATAGTATTTAGAAATGGGGGTTATTTAAGAAATTACGAAAAATGGACATATAAAGGGGAGATAATAAAAACAACATCGATGTATAAGTACATGGGAATCTTGTTCACGCCGAGGCTATCATGGACTTCAGCTAAAACTAAGTTAGCCGCACAAGCACAAAAAGCAATTATGCAAATACAATCTTACCAACGTCAACATGGCTACCTTTTACAAACTGAGCTTTTTGACTGTTTGACTCTTTGGTCAAGCCGATCCTCTGCTATGCAGCCGAAATTTGGGGCTATGAACATAGCGAAATCATTGATTCGGTCCAAATAGTGTTTTGTAAACGTTTTTTAGGAGTAAACATTTCAACAAATAATTGTATGGCACTGGGTGAATGTGGGAGACTACATTTAAGTGTTACATATCAAACTTAATGTATTAAATATTGGTGTAAACTCATCCATATGCAAGAAACTAGATACCCTAAACATTGTTATCAAATGTTAAAAAGTTTAGACGATCTGGGAAGAATAACATGGGCCACTAAAGTGAAAAATCTTCTCTTCCCACATGGTTATGGAATTGTCTTGATATCACAAGATGTAGGAGATATTGCAATGCATGGAATGAAAATAATTAACCGTGTGTGCAGGTTGGTCCTAACCAGTACATGACCCTAATTGATTTTGTTTGATATTGAGATCACAATGTCAAAGGTCAAATGGTTTCCGCTTAATAACTGAAGATTGCTTGGGCACAGGAACTTCATACTTGGTGTGCAGGTGATGTTGGTCACCACCAGCAAATGACCCCTATTGATTTTGAGATCACTAGGTCAAAGGCCAAGGTCATGGTAACCTTAAAATGAAAAATGGTTTCCGCTCAATAACTGAGGATTGTCATTGTTACTTCATCTCAAGTCCAAAACTAGAAAATATATCTCCATCATTTCTTTGCCTCCCCTACGACCACACAAATGTGGAGACAATCGCTTTTTCAACAAAGCAATCTCTAGTTAGAAAAGCTCTTACAAGACTTCGTGTTTCTGCACATAGATTAGAAATTGAAGCTGGAAAATGGCACAAACCAAACATAATACATTATAATGAACGAAAATGTAAATTATGTAAAACTATCGAAGATGAAATGCACTTATTTTGTCCAATGTTTTCTGATATACGAATGTTATATATCAAACAATATTAAAGGAAACATCCAACTATGATAAGGTTTATTGAATAACTTAAATCTGAAAATGAAAATATATTTAAAAACTTGACCATTTTTGTTTACACAAATTTGAAATAAGGAATGCAAATAATTATGTAGATTAACAGTCAAATGTGGAAATTGCGAACTTATATACATATGACATTAATCTTAGTAATTCGTTATAACAACACTTTATTTTGTAGAGCCATTTATCATTCAAACGGAACGAAATATATATATATGTTCTAGAATATTTCCAAATATTATATTTGTTATTCTGCAATTTGTCTTTGTTCAAACACATATGTTATATGTTTGTGGTATGTTTGGCAAATATCCCTTTTGTCTGAATAAAATTGATTGATTGATTGATTGATTGATTCACGAACAGGAGCAAGGTCGACATAATCAATAAATAAATGTCTAATGAAAGAGGAGCAAAGCAAGGATATACTCTGGAGCCTCTTCTCCTCTTAATAAAAACAAATGTCCAATTCGTAATCTTGAAAATGCTATTTCTTGACGGCGGCAATGTCTTTGATGCAAGTGATCATTCACCAAGAGTTGTTTTTATTGACAACAATTTATTACTTTGGTTAAGTGGGTCGTTCCATGAACTCTGCCACACGTCATGTATTAAAGTATTAACTAAGGGTTTAACATCTGTAAAGCCCACTTTAAATGGCAACATTTGTGCTAAAGCAGACTTTGAAGCCTGATCTGCCTTGTTATTGTTTCGGATACCCATATGACTGGGACACCAACAGAACACTGCTGTGCTTTTGAAGTAAATGAGGGAAAGTTTACAAAGCAAGTTATTTATCAATGGAAGTCTTTTCGTTATTGAGCGATTGCATGGCAGACAATGAATCTGTAAATAATATATATCGAAAGTATTCTTTCAGGTACAGCTGCGGCAGCAACATATTTACCGTCCTTTGAACCATCTGTATATATCCTTTCAAAGTAATAATAGCGGGTTTTAATTTCGAAGTACTTAGTTTTAAATACAATAGTGGCCCTTTTTTGTCTGTAGCAAGGTCATATTAATATGTTTGACTATTAAACGTCCGTGGTGGAATATCAGAAATGTTTTGTTAAGCAATATCATCAAGGTCTGCATCAAGTCGGACAACATAAGGACCAGTACGAATGCTAATATGAGGAATAACACTTACTTTATTTAAAACCAACTCCTTGTATAAAGGCGTGAATACAGTTTTATATATTTAGTTATCTGGATTTTATTTTAATTTAAGAAAGTACTGCATAGCCAGGTTTTGTCCTCGTATATATAAGGATGGCTCATTGGCTTCAACAAAGAGACTGTTTATAAGTGATATTCTAAAAGCACCTAGTACATTGAATATGTATAGTGTCTAGCTTTTTTTTAGTATGACGGCCCTTGCCGAGCCATATACAATACATCAATTACCAAATAAGGGATCTATAAAGTCTTAGGATAATAATTGCCTTTTATCTTTCTTATGATATCCCATGTCTTTTTGACGGTTGATCGTCCTTTTTTAAACTTAACGTTGATTTCCGATGATGGTTTCAGATTGAATGGTCTGAGAGTCAACTTTTGATTTAAACCATGGTTTATGGTTGTGCTTTGGATTTTCCAAAGTTTTAGGAATTGATTATTTTGCAGCTTTAAAAATAAGATCAGTGCAAAGTGTTGTTGGTTCTTCACAGTCTGAATAAACGTCCCAGTCGATAGTCATATCTCAGTGCATCTTGATCAAGTTCCAGTTCGCTATGTGTAATTTCTAACGCCTTGGACGTTCTTGGACCTATGGTTAAGTTTCAGAAATAGTGATTGGAAAATGATAACTTCTATGAAGACCGTCTTCGATCTTCCATATATATTCAAGAAATGAATCCGTACTGTAAATGCTGAGATCAAGATATGAATATGAGCCAGTATCAGGATGTTAGTATGTACGACTTTTGTCATTCAAAATACAAAGAACGTGCTTAGAGATAAAGTCTTCGATTTTACAACCTTTTTAGTTGGTATCATGACAACCCCAAAGAGAATTGTGAGATTTAAAATCTCCCAATAACATAAAAGGCTTCGGAAGTTGTAAGACGAGTTCATCCAGCTGTTTAATATTAATTTGACTACTAGGCGGAGGATAAAGAGAGCATAACGTGAAGGTTTTAATCAGTTGAATACTATCTGCAGCTGTGTATCAAGAGGTATACTTTCATGCGGAACAGAATTATTAAATATAACTGAAACTCCACCATAAGCTTTATAACCAGAATAAGATATGTTATTGTAAAATGAATGATATTTAAGCGATGTATCATTATCTTCTTTTAGAAACTTGTCTTGACATATCACCAAGACAAACATTCTGACAAAGTTTCAATATTTTTAAGTTAGATTTTCCTTCAATTTGGCATATTGAACTACTTTTTGATCCAACATGACCAATAATCGCACTTGGCCTACATATCATCATAGACAAACATTATAATAGGGTTTCAACATGCTCAAGAGCGGCCTCCAGAGTTTTAACAAGATTTTCTTTCAATTTGACATAGTGACCTATATTTTGATATTATATTACCTAGTGTCGTACTTGTCCAAGATTTGCTGTAGGAATATCCATACATTCAGGTTTGTGCACTAAAGATAGTCCGTTAAAAAGGATCTAGTTACCACTGCAAGAGGGGAAATAATGCGTATTTTGCGTGGATTTCCATTTCTGCCGACCATATTATACGGCAGTGAGTTGTGGAATAATACGAAATTTACGGACATAGATCAGATAAATAGGACGCAGCATAACATCGTTAAGTCAATACAGCAGTTTCCAAAATTAACCCCTTCCGACATGAGCGAGTCAATGCTAGGTTTAAACCGACTTTCAAGTCAGGTGGAGGACAGGAAACTGCGTTTTGTTCACAAAATATCGACTCTTTCAACAGATTCAATAACATGGCAAATGTTTACAAGAAGACAACTGACTTACATAAAAGGTACTAAGCCGATGACAGGTTTTATACCGGACATGAACCAGCTCACGGAAAAATATTTAATGGTGGATACGTTAGTTAGTTATACAGACAATGCATAATCACTTTCTAAGTATGCATGGACAGCGACGCGTTTATAAAGAAATAGCGGAACGAGAACAGAATTTATGGGAATATCGCACTACTACAGACTTCAACTTTTAACTAGTTTAGACATCTACATTCTTCTATAAGTCCTGCAGTTGTTTGGTCATTTTCTGAAAAAGACTATTTGGGTTCAAAAAGCTGTTCATATCAATGCATTGTGTAAACTCTGTAAACAATGTTATTTAAACAATTATTTGCATATTCTTTCAGAATGTTCCATTTTAATCAGGCGAGAGATCAGATGCTTAACAACATATCCCAAACTTTTGGAAGTGAAAATGCTATGTTACTAATCAGATTGGCAACAATTGGTTTTGTTTGTGCAAAACTTGACGCAAGACCGGAGGAACGTTTCATTGTGTTCATCTTTGAGTTTTACAGATGTGTATTCACATTTGTAAGAACCACAGTATGCGCATATGAATTGCAGTAAAAAGGGAATGCTGATACTGTAATATCAACACATCACAACCAGTACTTGAATGATTGAACATCCATGTATATATTATAGTTTATCTCCCATGAGGATGATGAATACATTAATAAATAAAATAAAGTAAGTAAGGTTTTAGACATACATGCTGTGCTACATGGAGCAATACCGATCAACATTCATTTTTCTTCATCAGTATTCATTTTCATCAATTACGAACCAAGTGCTTACACATTATCTTAATAACGATCGGCGTTGGCATCCTAGATAATCAATCAAAGCTCGCACCGAGGAGTATGTGTTGGGAATCTAGATCTAAATTCTGATCCTGTCTGAATGGACTCGAACCCTTATACATTTGGATCAAGAAGCCTACGCTCTCCCTATGACCATCTATCTTGAAGAGTGCTTCATCAAAGTATGGAAACAGTAATTTCTCGAATTTGTTTGATTGCCGATGCCCTTTAAATTATCATTTGTTTACACATAGAGTGTATGCGCAAAGTATGATTTATTAATACCGTTTTGAAAATGATCAAATAATCATAAAGATGGTCAAGAAATCAGTGTATACAATTAATTGATATCTCCGTCCGTATTCATCGCCCCTTTTACAATAACTTCAAATAAATTCTTCTCCAAAACAAATTGACACATTTCAAAGTTATTTCACATTAATGTGTCTTAAGTTGACCTCTTTGAAAAGTGTTCAGAAAAAAATAATCGAATGACAATTTCTGGTAACCACGGCAATAAATAAGGCAATATTCTTGTTAATCCGCATATATTAATATTTCCGATCCGTTGAAAAAAATGGCCATCAGAGTGCTAGGTCCATTATCCTCATATACTCACTAATATAGTAGATACTCATATACTTATTTAAATAGTAATTACTCATATACTTATTGATATATTAAATACTCATATACTGATTGATATAGTAAATACTAATATACTCATGTATTAGTAAATACTCATATACTTATTGATATATCAAATACTCATATACTTATTGATATAGCAAATACTCATATACTTGTTTATATAGTAAATACTCATATACTCATTTACGAGTAAATACTCATATACTTATTGATATATTAAATACTCATATACTCATTTATGAGTAAATACTCATATACGTATTGATATAGTAAATACTCATATAATTATTGATATAGTAAATACTCATATACTTATTGATATAGTAAATACTCTATACTAATTTATGAGAAAATACTCATACACTTATTGATATATTAAATACTCATATAGTTATTATTGAATACATATATACTTATTGATATAGTAAATACTCATATACTCATTTATTAGTAAATACTCATATACGTATTGATATATTAAATACTCATATACTTATTGATAGAGCAAATACTCATATACTCATTTATATAGTAAATACTCATATACTCATTTATGAGTAAATACTCATATAATTATTGATATATTAAATACTCATATACTCATTTATGAGTAAATACTCATATAATTATTGATATAATAAATACTCATATGCTTATTGATATAGTAAATACTCATATACCTTTTGGTATAGTAAATACTCATATACTTATTGATATAGTTAATACTCATATACTTATTTATGAGAAAATACTCATACACTTATTGATATATTAAATACACATATACTTATTGATATAGTAAATACTCGTATACTATTTTATGAATAAATACTCATATACTTATTGATATATTAAATACTCATATACTCATTTATGAGTAAATATTCATATAATTATTGATATAGTAAATACTCATATACTCATTTATTAGTAAATACTCATATACTTATTGATATATTAAATACTCATATACATATTGATATATTAAATACTCATATACTTATTGATAGAGCAAATACTCATATACTCATTTATATAGTAAATACTCATATACTCATTTATGAGTAAATACTCATATAATTATTGATATATTAAATACTCATATACTCATTTATGAGTAAATACTCATATAATTATTGATATAATAAATACTCATATGCTTATTGATATAGTAAATACTCATATACCTTTTGGTATAGTAAATACTCATATACTTATTGATATAGTTAATACTCATATACTTATTTATGAGAAAATACTCATACACTTATTGATATATTAAATACACATATACTTATTGATAAAGTAAATACTCGTATACTATTTTATGAATAAATACTCATATACTTATTGATATATTAAATACTCATATACTCATTTATGAGTAAATATTCATATAATTATTGATATAGTAAATACTCATATACTCATTTATGAATAAATACTCATATACTTATTGATATATTAAATACTCATATACTCATTTATGGGTAAATATTCATATAATTATTGATATAGTAAATACTCATATACTCATTTATTAGTAAATACTCATATACTTATTGATCTATTAAATACTCATATACATATTGATATATTAAATACTCATATACTTATTGCAAATTTATATGGTAAATACTGATATACTCATTTATTAGTAAATACTCATATACTCATTTATATAGTAAATACTCATATACTTATTGGTATAGTAAATACTCATTTATATGGTTAATACGCATATACTCATTAATATAGTAAATAATCATATACTCATTTATATCTTAATTACTAATATACTCATGTATATAAAGTAATTCTACTTGTCTGAAAGTAGATTGGCATGTTCCGTGGATGACTCTCTATCATGATGTTCAAAATATTCATATCTGTTAAAAGAAATAGGCTTCTGAGGTCGTGGCTAGTTTCACTTATACGCATAACAAAAATATTACAAACTCTATGTTCTATTCAATCAGGTGAGCGATATAGAATCATCATAGATCTCTTGTTTCTGATTTGCTGATTATCTGGACAGGCTGTAAACTATTCTTAATGCAAACTGAGTTCCTATAATGAGAGGAGAACTGCCTTCCATAATTCAAATTCCTATTATCGAAATAAGAATCTCCCGCATTGACACGGTCTTGCTTATTAACCTAATTGAAACTATTCCGAGAAAATCTCACTAACGATCTCAATATAAAGCTGTCGATATTCCAGAAGACACGCAGAGGTTGTTGCTCCTTTGAAGTCATCGGATTTTTTTGGGTCATGAATCAGCAAACAACATCTGTATAAAGCCTCCACATATCCATGTCTTTTTTGGCTTTCTCGCGTTAGTTCTCCACACTGGCTGCGTTTCCACACATATTGTTAGCCCTTCGATGGAATGTTGACCGAGATGTTTCGCAGTTGAGCTACCTAGTTTCGGCGATAATCTTAGAAAACCGCCCAAATTATTCAACAATTGAGCCAGCCATCCCGCGAGAAAACCAACAGTGTGGATTCTGCGTAAAATATCGTCCCGGATCAGCTTAAGCATGCCGCGCAGGCATATCCGGATAGACACTTTTCGCCTCCTGTAAATTTTCTGTTTCAGGAAATATTATTCTATACCTCTATCCCCCTGAGACGGAATGTGTCGGCCCGGATGCACAGGCTGATCTAGGTCGATACATTACGCAGAGGCCATGATGTTGGGTTTCGACGGCTCAATTGTGTAAGGGACCTTCTTATGATGATGATGAAGCGTGAAGTTACATTTGTATGTGTTTATACGTAGAGGCTCTATTCCTCTCTCACCAATGAATATATGTAGGATTGTGATAGTTTAGCTAAGAATTCATTTCAGTTACTGCATTTCTTCGCCCATGAATATTTATTCCTGTTTAATTACACTCCCGTTATGTTTACGGTTAGTAATATAGAAAACCGTTGACATCCATAGAAAATACGTTAATATATCATTAGCATCATCTCGATTTAGCTCAGTTAATGAACAACAGGGTACTGCAGTTGACAGATCTGTTCGAATTAAACAGTTTAGAACACTTTAGATTAGTATCTATTTTAAGTTGTTTCTTGTGACGACATCTTATTCAGATATTACTCGATTATGTGTGTTTCACTCGGCTTAAGTATATGTATCGTTAGATAGTCATTTGGGCAACACGTTATTGTGCTGAGACGCTTTGTAGCTATACAAAATAACAAATGCGCTGAACAAGACACTCGTTGTCGAATACAATTACTTGAATGCGTTAATTTTGTCCTTTATTCGTGATCGCTCATACTTACCATTCCGGGTTGAATGCCAATTTTGGGTAGTGTAATCCAAAAATATTGACAAGTGAGTATTTTGGATCAAAGTACTTTTGGTATAATTTACCAGAGACAGCTTATAGTTTGTGTCAACCTGATAGACTTTTGATGCAAAGGAATGTAAGTCAATCCCATCCAGTGAAGCTAAGACGGTATTGGTGAAATCAGCTAATTCAGTTTCCTTGTCGCTTATATGGAAAAGCACCGAACGTGCTGCCTTATAAGGGACTAAATGCTGATCTCAGATATCATTTGAACAAGGATTTACCGATCATAATAGTTAATCAAATATACTTCGTAATAGCACTTTGTTATGTCCTTATCTCGAATAATATTGAGTTGAAAGCAAAATATTGTATTAACAGAATAGGTTCTATCGCAAATATTTGTTAAACAATTGGTCGTGGAATAGTTAACACACTCCCTGATGCATTTCATATCAAAACCAGAAGTAAGCCGCTATATACAAATGATAACTTAACTATATAGAGAGTTTAATTCTAACTTCAAATTTAAAAAAACAACATTTGTATGTACATTTCCGGGTTACCTTTAATTGAAAAATAAAACAATGGCGTAATCTTGCCTTTGTTGAAATATATTATATCATGGTTTTTAATTAACCCATTCATTTTACCAACAAAGGAATACTACTATTGTGCAGGTGTGTCTATTTTATGATATAATACAAATGAAATGGACAGTGCTTAGATATTATATTACAGTAAACTACTTCAATAAATCGGAAATGCAAGTTTTTGGGCCGGTCTAACATGGTTTAATAGATTGTCACAGCTGTCTTAAAACAAATGAACACGTTCTTTTTCTATAAAATACTTCAAAAAAATACGCGAAAGAATGAAAGCAGTCTTTTTAATTATTGGTAATTTTCAATATGTATCAATGATTAGATTACAGAAGTGTCGAAAGGCGTTTGAACGGCTCATATGTTGAAAATCATTTGACCAAAATGAAAATTAAATAATCGTGAAAGGGAGGCTGTTGTCTTGGTGCATTTCGATTTTCCTTACTGTTTTATGAGAATCACTTTTGATGTTTTTTACCTTATATATGCATACTATTGGTTTGCATGTTATTGTCACAATACACAAAATGAATTCCTTCATTGTTTCCATTTAAATCAACCAATTTCAACCCTTATTTGTCCCACTTGCTTAGCATTTTATGTGAAGAAATCCCGGTATCATTGAAAAGAGTTAACACTGAATATTAAAAGAATCCAAAGAAAATGTGGGGTCATGTGTTATGCAAAAATTAACCGAGCGAATATGGTTACCGTCATTTTGATCGGAATCTGGCGGGGATAAAACTGTTTTTTTGGCATTCCCTACTTTCACGTTAAAAAAGGTCAAATACTAAATGATCACATCAAACATTTCTAATGTATCCTATACATGTACATATTTACAATGAATTTAGACTCAATGTCACATCTCTACATTCAATTCTTTTCAAACAAGGTGTTTTATGGATTATTTGGCATGGTCGCAGACCTTTATCCATTTCTGAGATATATGGAGAATAAGTTGATGGGGGTAATTTTCTATGAAACCTGTTTTGAACTTATTGCACTTATTTCTCAAATTTAATGTATAATTATTGTACTGAATTTTGTCAAAGTTTAATGTAGGTATAATATAAACACAATGAATGTACATTTTTAGCTCACCTCAGCACGAAGTGCTCAAGGTGAGTTAGTGTGATCGCCCTATGCCCGGCATGCGTCATGGGTCGTCCATGCCCTTTGTCCGGCGTGCGTCGTGGATCGTCCGTGCCTTTCGTCTGGCGTGCGGCGTCCGTGCCCTTTGTCCAGCTTGCGTCGTCCGTCGTATGTCGTCCGACAACATCTTCTACTCTGTAACCAGTGGGCAATAAGAATCAAACTTCACAGTAAGCATCCTCTCAATATCCTAAGCAAAATCTTTCAATGCTTTTTTTATCCATACATATTTCTGGTTGCCATGGCAACCAAAAGAGCTATTTCTACTCCCGATCCGGTTCGCCAAATTTCAAAAAAAGATTGTAGAAATGTACCATGCGTGACCCTCTATCAGATTACCTGAAGCCATGTTGATTTGTCGTAAAACATGGCCGCCAGTGGGCGGGGCTGTTTGGTCTTATATGGCTATAGTGAACACTTTAAAAATCTTCTTCTCCGAAAGTATCTGGACAATTTCCAAATAGTTTTGTAGAAAAGTTCCTTGGTAAGATTACTTCAAGGCACGTTGGTTGGAAAACAGTTATTGTAGAAGGCATAAACGATATCATATTCAATGTCATTTCTTGATAGGCTAACTTTATTCAAAAGATGTTTTCATTATAAACACAGATTATGAGTTAATTGTTTCTTCTCTTAAAAGCGTGTACATCTTTTGCGTAAAGTTGGTCCATTGAACAATTGACTCTTCACATGATCCAATTGATTGACTTATATTACAGCTATGTTTATATAGAAATATATATGTCATAATGTTGATATTAGCCCGTCTTTTCAAACAACAAAAGTCAGTTCACTATTGAAACTTAAAATATGAACAATAAGTACAAAATGAATTCAAACTCAGTTTTCTTTGTCAATTACCCCATCTACTTATTTCCCATATATCTAGAAAATGGTTATAGCATGCACATCAATATTATGTATGTGTCAGGTCAATACATCAGTTTTAATTTTCTCAAACATTGAGTATCAGGAAAACCCACAAGGGGATAGTTTGGATCGAACAAGCTTTAACTATTCTATTTTGGTATGTCAATTATAGTGATAGAAACGAATTTGTTTTGCAGCGGTTTCCAGAGAGAAATTACAAAGTCAAACAAAAATGCTAATGGCACAATCTCTTCCGAAGTCCCGAGTCAGGATAATTAGTGCATACGTGACAGGAATGGACTTCTAAATCCAACATGTAATTCCAAAAACTCACATTGAACAACCATAGAACACCTCTGGTTATATGTTACACGTTATAACCCCCCCTGCCAATATATGTTACACGTTATAACCCCCCTGCCAATATATGTTACACGTTATAACCCCTGCCAATATATGTTACACGTTATAACCCCTGCCAATATATGTTACACGTTATAACCCCTGCCAATATATGTTACACGTTATAACCCCTGCCAATATATGTTACACGTTATAACCCCTGCCAATATATGTTACACGTTATAACCCCTGCCAATATATGTTACACGTTATAACCCCTGCCAATATATGTTACACGTTTGTTACACGTTATAACCCCTGCCAATATATGTTACACGTTATAACCCCCCCTGCCAATATATGTTACACGTTATAACCCCTGCCAATATATGTTACACGTTATAACCCCCGCCAATATATGTTACACGTTATAACCCCTGCCAATATATGTTACACGTTATAACCCCCCCTGCCAATATATGTTACACGTTATAACCCCCGCCAATATATGTTACACGTTATAACCCCCCCTGCCAATATATGTTACACGTTATAACCCCTGCCAATATATGTTACACGTTATAACCCCCCCCTGCCAATATATGTTACACGTTATAACCCCTGCCAATATATGTTACACGTTATAACCCCTGCCAATATATGTTACACGTTATAACCCCTGCCAATATATGTTACACGTTATAACCCCTGCCAATATATGTTACACGTTATAACCCCTGCCAATATATGTTACACGTTATAACCCCCGCCAATATATGTTACACGTTATAACCCCTGCCAATATATCTCTGGTTATATGTTACACGTTATAACCCCTGCCAATATATCTCTGGTTATATGTTACACGTTATAACCCCTGCCAATATATGTTACACGTTATAACCCCTGCCAATATATGTTACACGTTATAACCCCTGCCAATATATGTTACACGTTATAACCCCTGCCAATATATCTCTGGTTATATGTTACACGTTATAACCCCTGCCAATATATCTCTGGTTATATGTTACACGTTATAACCCCTGCCAATATATGTTACACGTTATAACCCCTGCCAATATATGTTACACGTTATAACCCCTGCCAATATATGTTACACGTTATAACCCCTGCCAATATATGCATCAACCGAAAATAAGATGTGAATTCGCTCGTACAATCGAGGTCTTACATCTAGTGAGAAAATCAATAAAAACTCTGCGTAAAGAATCGACCCGGATCAGCCTAAGCATGTCACACAGGCCTACCCGGATAGACACTTTTCGCCTCCTGTGGATTTTCTGTTCCAGGAATAACTACTCTATACACCTATCCCCCTAAGACGGAATGTGTCGGCCGGATCAGTCTGCGCGGACAGCGCAGGCTGATCTGGTCGATACATTACGCAGATGTCTATCGCCGCAGCAGAACCCCTGCCAATATATGCAACAACCGAAAATAAGATGTGAATTCGCTCGTACAATCGAGGTCTTACATCTTGTTAGCTATATATTGCTTGTTTCATGTTTGTCTTACTACAGGTGTGTAAAAGACAAAGTAATAATCTATTTTTAAATTTAATACTTACAATGTTTGTCAAGGCAAGATTTCACTATGATTACAAAATAGTCAACTACATAACAACGACTATCGAACAGTTTCATTTACGGATTTCGATTTTCAGAAATTTAAGGATTAGATAAATTTGGTTCAATATCCAGGCCTCATTTCTTCGGGAGGAACTCATTAAAATTGACAAATGATGCCGCTTCGTGAAGTATCGCTTACAGTCAACTTAAATGCTTGTTAATTGGATGGTGTTGGAGTTTGATATATGGATCAGGCACGATTTAAAGGCACGCCTCGTTGTTTAAGATCACGCGTTTTGCACTTTTAACTGTATTTGAAATGTAGTTTTGAGAACGTTGCGCAATTGATCGGCAATAAATCAGATTAGTTTGTATACCACGCAAATATATTAGGTTACATATTTCATGAGGCTCAAGCTCTTTTTCGAGCAATCATAATTCAATGCAGTGATACATTCCAATCTCTCCACGAATCTTCGATAAAAACGATAAACAAAATCTTCAAAACTATACTAAGTATAACAGGAACATGACTAAAACGATCATGAAAAAGAACACGTTATACAAGTGTTACTAAAATAGATTACATTAGTCACACGAAACATCATTCGAAACTCAAGACAAGTGCGCTCCAAAAACAGGTTATCCATCAATGCGATGAAGTAAAAACATTGAGGAGACTTTGGGACATTTGAAGACGTCTTTCTAATTGATAATACACTGTGAAGGGGATACACCCAGATATACACTTCTGTATTCTTGAAGGCCGTGTCATACAAGAGTATTAACCCATTCCCTCATATAGACGCTTTCTGACGCCTCTGCAGCAGACGGTTTTTTGAAAACATAGTGACAAAAGAAGAAATTGCTCAGAACGAGCATTTTCTCCTTTTGTCACAATGTCTTCCACTTTCAGTCATAGGTTATCCATTCAATTATAGAGATTGTCTATGTTTTAACAAAATACGTTCAAAGTCGTCTGCTGCTTTGTTCCCTTGGAGCTCAGGGTTGTGGTGTTGGAATTACGTCAGGATAATTGAACAAATAGTAAATTACCCACGAAACGCCAATTAAAGCACATTACAAACGAACTACCTAGGTTTCGGATGTGCTATTCCCGAATCTGCTTATCTCTGATAAAAGGTGTCTTAGTAACTCTTTCCACCTTAAGCTTCATTTTGACGCATATACATACACATTGTTGCAAATGGATCATTCGACAATCAATTTCCCATTTTGCCAATCGCTAACCTGATGCAGATTCCAAGAAGCTCAATCAATAGAAGCGCTGTTCAATCACGGGGGTTGTAAGTTTGAACATAAGCCCGGCTTACATGTTATCCGACGTTCGCGTCATTAGTATTCCACATATAGGCCGTCCCGCGAGGAAAACCAACATTATAGCCTTTGCGTAATGTATCGAAACAGATCAGCCTGAGCAGTCCGCGCAGACTGATACGGGCCGACCCATTCCGTCTAAGGGGGATAGATGTATAGAGTAATGATTACTAAAACAGAAAATCCACGCGGTATGCATAGGCTGAAACGGGTCGATACTTTGCAATGTTAGTTTTATCGCGGGACGGCTCATATGTTCTTACAATGTATGTATAACATCATCCTGATGCTTCGAATGTGTTTAATGTGGATAATCTGGTAGCGAAAGCCAGGAACAACATTAGAAGGTAAACTAGGCAGCCGTAATCAAGCAGTCAACACACGTCAGTACAATCTGACCTGTTCAGCTTAACTCGATAACTCGATTTAGAGATCGGTCGACAACCCTGAATGTAACAAACTATAGGCTGTGGTTATGTTTCTGGTTAAAAGCTGTGGTTAGAGATCATTCCTATATTATGTGTCTTTAAGAAAAGAAAACACAGTGTCCGTTTCTGAACTAGGTCAAGCCGGAATTACAATACTGTATATAGGATGAACATCCTTTTTTTAATGACGTGTCTTAATGGACACAAAACAGATTCCCTGTATTTCCTTCTTTCTAAATAATGTCAAGCCGGAATTACACCTTTACATGCGAGTACCGGCATTAAAATGGGCGTAAAAATTACCAATGTATGTCTATGTATGTAGCTGGCTTTTTCCCGCCCACGGCCGGCCCCTATATGAGTCGTTGTCTAGGACATCCAACATTTGTTTGTACGTGACGATTGAATATATATGAGCCGTTCCACGTGAAAAACCAAAACAATGGACTCTGCGTTATCTTTCGATCCAGATCAGCCTGCGCAGTTCGAGCATGCTAGTCCGGGCCGATCCGTTCCGGGATTGAGGTATAGAGTAATGACTACTGAAACAGAAATTCCACTGGAGGCGAAAAGTGTCTCTCCGGGTTATCCTGTAGGACTTAAGGCTGTTTCATTTGCTGCATAACGTGTATTGTTAAAGTACCAAATTTAGCATTAAATTCATTAAATTGCATTTGTACAATTATGCAAACATCATTTTCTGTGTGGTTATAGTAAAATGATAAGATATGCAAAATTGGTCTAAATGTATTACTTCATTTTAATGCTATTGACGTTAGTTCTTATAAATCTACAGTGTGCTTTACTTTTATTTCATTAAGAAAACGCCCTGATATAGGTGACCCACTGCTGAACGTAGCGTACATCCCGATTAAAATAAATAAACAAAGTGTTTGCGTTTTAAGACATAACATATTGAAATATTCTGTATAAGGTTAAGTTAAAGTTTTCTTCATTTCTAGCTGAGGCACACACCTACATATATCCCCATCGCCTCGGTTATGTAGTGATAGAGCTATCGCTTCGGTTGCGGGTCGATCCCTGGCCGGCTCATACCAAATTCTTTAAAAACGGTAGTAATGGCGTTCCCTCCTTGGAGTTCAGGGATGTGGGCTTAGCATTACGACTGGCTCACTTGTTTCAGGATAAATGGACCAGTAGTGCTGATAAGGTACTTAGGAAACGCCGTGATAAAAATGAACAAATTCAGTGTTGAAAGCGGCGTAAAAATGTTTCAAACAAACAAACAAACAAACATCTCCACTGTAGACAATTCCCAGACTGTACTAAAAAATCTAAATATTTCTAAGAAAGTGTCAAATTAATTTACATCAAATTTGCCATCGAAATTATTTCATAACCAGAGTATTTGAATATGAATTAGGTGTGATGCATTTCAATTAACGGACATTTCGTGAGCAAATACATTTATTATGAATTTTAACGTGTTTCGTTTCCCCAAAATAGCATTTATCTCTGTAGTAATCGCCATCAACTATTTCACCGAACAATTTCATTGCAAGATTCTCCAATCTTGCACGTGTTCATGGTATGTAGGCTGTTACAAATGATAACAATTCCCGTTATATCCTTATTGTAAAATCGTATCGTTCTTTCGTTGGTTAGTACTTCGACGCGTTGCCTTAAACTACATTCAAACTTCTATTGACTACAAAGTACATCCATAATAACAGGGATAATAACTTATTCATTGTTACAATCAGTTGAAATCAAACAAAGGGCGTTCCGATGACATGTTTATTTTGCTGTGATTAATTTATAGTTTTGTAAAAGTAACGCTTGTAAATTTTAAGCTGAAAATCTATTATAATGTTTTATTACATTTCTATCCATCATAGATAAGGATATCTCGGTGAAAGAAAATTCACAATCGTTGATTTATTGTTATTACACAATAGTGTATTAAATTTTTATAATCTACTACACAATTGCGCATGCGTGCCCCTCCTTTTTTTCCATGGCCACGCCTCATCTGAAAATAAGGCGCAAAGTAGGTCAAACGACAAACAATATTCCACAGTAAATATAAACTATGGTTGAAGACACGTATTTAAAAATGTAATGTATTACAACAAATTACAATGAAATGTAATAAACAGATTATTCAACTCATTTTTTCAAAGATTAGAATATAATTCACTCGCCGTCTTGTCAATGGGAGGAACCACTCGTGACTACGTCACTCGTGACGTCACTCCCATTCACAAGACGGCTCGTGAATTATATTCTTATCTTTCAAAAAATAAGTTGAATAATCTCTATGTAATAATAAGCACATTTATAACAAAACTATAAACAAGCTGTTAAGTGTATATGGTTTATGTCTGTTTTAATCATTCACAAACAATTCCAATTCCTGAATGTCTGCAAGTGTTCATTTTACAATCTTTATTACTGACGTCGGTGTATACACAAGGTACACGGTTAAACTTATATTTGTTTAATACACCACACATTGTATATACTTAATGTCCCCCTGGAGCAGTTTGAGAAGTGCTTATATCAATTTCCAATTCCTTTAATCGAGTCATTAGGTCTCAGGCCAATATGTAAACAGTTATATTCACGTATTAACAGAAATATGATATACATGAAATAACATGAAACATGTATATATTTATATAAAATTGTTAATTGTTTTTTGTTTTGACTTTTGCAAAATCAGTTTTCTGAGTCTAAGAGCTTCAATAAGGAAATTTACCACTAGTTTCAGTTTTCGTCTTTCATTTGTTGAAATTATTCCATTGGACGAATGTATGTTCCTAGTGCGTAGCCAACTTTTGTGAAAAGGAACAATCTCAGATTATCATACAGCGGACAATCGAAAAAGGATGAAATTCATTTTCAACAACATATATATTTGATTTGCTGCTCATTTGACATCTAAAGTATCTGAAAATTTGCTTTAGGTCCCGTTTATTAGAGTAATGGGAAGTAGTGTGAATACAAAGACATAACATTGTCAGAGCAAATAAATAGCATAACAGTTTTATTACTAAAAAACGAAAATACTTATGTGTCAGATATTCTAAATAATGACTACAATATGAAATTAAATGTTTATGTCTTTCTTTTTTGGACATATAACATGTTATTGAAATACATATACAATATACCAGCTGCTGTAATGAAGGGTAAACTATTTGATAACTACATGTTAACATCTTGTCAAAGGTTAAGAACCTTTCAGATGTTACTCCCATGCTCAATTTTATACGAGAGCTTTGTAGTTCGTTTTCAGTGTATGACATCAAGCAAACGACACACAGTCAAGCGTCAATCTTCAATTACGTTAATTCGATACGGCAAAATGTGATGTTGACACTAATTTATACACGCACGTTCAAACGACTGCATTACTCGCAATTTACAAAATCGTGACTGAGTTGTCCGTAATTTGTACGCCACTGTTCGCTAGCAATGTAAATTAATGTTCTGTTTAATAGTTTGACATCAAACGAACAAGATCAAAGGCAAACGTACGAACTGACAATCGTTGTATGGACTTTGAGAAACACAAACATTATTTCGAAACGGGACCATTTTACACAAAATGATAATCGGCTGTATTCAACCAGCGACAACTTGTCATACAAACATGGGTTGATATAGTATTTGCATTAATACGATTGGATCATGTGGAACATTATTTTCAATATTTCCGAACGTCAGTTGTCAGAACTTTAAGTTGTTCAATTGACTTAAAAGTCATCGGATTATATTTTAATTGTATCAAACCTCAAAATGAAAATAGCATTGTATATCTAAAGAATATGCTGCAACCAAATGATTAATTCATTAACTTGTTATTTCTCCATTTGTTTAAATTCTCTTCAATGACAAAGAAAAGGTCCACTCTCAATTGACTTTTCTTGTTCATCCTTTTTAGAACTGAATTTATAACCAATTGTTATATTCGAAAATATAGAGACTATATGAGCCGTTTCAAGAGAAAACCAACATTGTGGTCTCTGCGTAAGGTATCGACCCTGATCAACCTAAGCATGCCGCGTAGGCTAAACCGGACAGACAATTGTCGCCTCCTGTGATTTGTTTGTTTCAGGAATCATTACTTTATATCTATATCCCCCTGAGACGGAATTTGTCGGACCCGGATTAGCCTGCGCTTTACATTGCGCAGTCAATAATGTTGGTTTGCTCGTGGAACGGCTACTATTTGGTGTGTGCATCAAGTAAAATCGAAGTGGAAAGGGACACATATATGCTCAAGTCATGTATTCATGTGTAGCTAGCTTGGTTGACAAGAGAAAGTTGATGCAACGCATCAATGTCGCCGGAAATCCATACTGCAGTTATGCATAGCACTTACATTGTAGTAGTTGAAGAAAAACCAGTTATCAACTGAGGGGCATATTGGAACATCAGCTGTGGGGTCAAGTGAAAATGTATCCTAATTTACATTTTTTTGTCAACGAAGTGAATGTCCTTCATTGAAATATAATTGAAGCCTTTCATTGTTTATGATCAATCTCCACTCTAAGGTAGGTTGATCATACACACAGCCAAATAATTATTGATCATAAACAGTAATGAAAATGAGTAATCTTGCCAATCGTTAGTCTTAGTATGTATACAGTGCTTTATTAAAGAATAATTATAAGATTTGTGAATTCCACATACACTTTTCAAGATGTTTGTCAGAATATTTGAATTTTATTATTTATCAATAAAACCACAAAACAGATAATTAAGGATTTGCATGCAATAGCACGTCATTTTACCTTTCACTTATTAAAGTCAACCTTGGACACCTTTGCAGCAATTTACTTTTAAAACAATGAGAAAAGGGCTCAATCGCTAAAGACATGACATTTTCTCAAAATAATAAAAGCTTGGCATCCAAATTATATCATACTTTGACAAATGTTAAAATGTAGTCCGATATTTATAAATTAGACCAACCCCGTTGACTTCATTGAAATTATTGTATAATTTCAAACATAATTTCGATCATAAACAGAACCCTACACCATGTTAATGTATTGTAATTATTTCCTTCCCTTTTTATAATGAAACTAACAAACTACGCATATTTTAAAATAATATTATGATGAGCGCCCTTCTGCCAATGATGCATACAAATATGCAGATCGCAATCAAAATGCCTGTAGGGAATCTAATGACAAATTTAAAATTGTGAAGGACGAAATAATTTTGCACGAAAGACCCGATTCGTGAACCATTCTTCTTCGCAGAGTTGTCGTTCGTTACCCTCTCTTTATAGGCAGAGAGTCTTCACTCAAAGTCACGTTACCCTCTCTTTATAGGCAGAGAGTCTTCACTCAAAGTCATTTTTCCATTAAAACCAGTACTTTTGGGGAGAGAAGTGACTTCGCCCTCCAAGCAAATAGGTAGAAGTGACATTTCCTTGACATGTGTGTCATAAATGGGACGTTTGGGATACACATCCATTTAATCAAAAATGAATTGATTTGATTTTAATAATTAGGACAAAGCAAAGGTGGACGAGTGGTTTGCAACTTTTTTGCGAACAATTCAGCTGTTAATCGCGGGAAATGACATTATCATGATATGGCAGACGAGCATTAAGTTGTCTAATCAATATCTATCAAATCAGACCTTTCAATGCCTTCAAATTATGCTGTCAGACTCGAAATTTCGAAAGTTACGGCAATAAATTAATTGACATTCGCCATTTCGGAATCTCGGAAAGTACCTCTTCAGAATAGATTGATTACGTATTTATTAGATATACAACATTTAGTATGTATCATCTTAAAATAATATCCTAAAAATCAATCCTTTTTGAAGCCGTATGTTTCATAAAAGCAAGAATTGGTTAATAATATGCAAATGGTTGAAACATTAAAGGTTAAATTTGAACAAAAATAACAGGAGATGCCGTGACAATTGATCTGAATAATCGGTTCTTCGTTTATGCGAACAAGTGTATAAAGTCACGATGGTTGATTGGACAATCGGTTGGTTCTACGTCATGGTGTGTTTGAAGCGATAGATGGGTATACATTATTCGTTGTCAATTCCTGATTACGTAATTGTGTATACCGAGAACTGAATTAAGCGACATGACGCGTGACTGCGATGATTTACAGCGTGTGATAACTTCGAACGAAATTGTAGGCGAAGACAACTTCGCTTTGATCGAGTGAATGGGCGAAGTCTGAGAATTAAATGCGACCACTTCGCCCAAGTCGCCCCCTCGCGAGAGCCCTGAGTGTGTTCTTTCATAGGCTACGCTTTTTTGATAAATTGGTTTACGGGTCTAGCGACCAGATTCATCAAAGCTCAGAAAAAAGGTTCACTTTTCCCCCAACTTCCTAGGCTACGTTTTTCTTTAATAGTTAGTTACTTAAATTATACTTTATTATTACTTTAATTATAAAATGATGTTGTATTTCAACACATAAAACGTTCTTCCCCATACAGTTGTTCATTCAAACCATTGTATTCTTACTATATGTTAAATATACATGTGAATCATTTTGTTTAATTTCATAAATGCTCAATTCTGATAATAGATATCTTTAATTTTGTTAAAATTACTTTGTATTTTTTGTTTATATACTCCTGTTTTTATTATCATATCTCTGCTAAACTGGAAGGAGAAAAAACTTCCATTCTCCTTCGAAAGCTTGTGTCACACTTAACTTATAACTAGAGACATTAAACCTTAAGTTAATATCAGTTTATATTTAAGCACCTATGGGTTTTTTATCGAATTGATCTAGGAAGAGCCGATTTAAACCGTTTAGTGGTAACAATTAAGAAACTTCAGCCTCTATGACACATAATAGTTGCAGTCAGTGTTAAGCAAACTGTAAACCCAATTGTTTCAGGACACCAAACTTATCATTTCACGACTTAACTTCACATGCTGAAAACCACATAGTTCTTAGCATATCAAACTTCTAATCCCTATCTCAAAGTTGACCCGTTCTGCTCTTGATAACCTTTCGGTATTGACTATGGTAGCCAGGTCAGCAATATAGGCACATCTTGGCCTTCTTTTTTAAAAAAGGACATATGTAGATCCTGTCTGTATGCACTGGTCATTTAAATGTAATGAACTGCATCTGCTTTATTTAAGTCATGCTTCAATATCATGCACGGCATCTTTGATGCTTTGTATCAAAATTCGTCTTGTAATTCATTTTAATGCATCCTTTGTTTGATGACCATAGTATGGTGTCCTATTATGGTAATCCATTTAATCTGGCAGCTAATGTTTTCTAGCTAGGTAAAGGTGATTTGTAACGGATCAGGCAATCACGCGATTATGCAATCTTACAAACTGTCGGCCTTAGATTAACTTGGAGAATGGAAGGCACGCTAATTTATACAATCAAGCTTATCCCATTCATTAGTTCCTGACGTTTGAAGTCGGAAGACGACAGCTTTGGCACGGTATGTCACGAAATTTCTAGACAAAAATCGCCGTTAAAGACTAATCAATATATTAAAAGGGTCATATTTGGCAAAAAATGATCTTCGGAACAGTAAAGCCAGCGAATATCCAGATTATCATACCGCATCTTATAGGGTTCAATACTAAGTAGGCAAAAAGGCCTCACCGTCTCGGTAATAAAGATTGTTCCCTAATTTGTTACTATTCAAGAAAGGTTATTTAGAAAAACTGGTATTTATTTGTATATCGAAAGCCACTTGTCATAAATAGTTTGAAATAAAAGAAATGTGTGCGTACTCTAATAATGCTTTGCAAAAATCTGTTTATCTATTAATATGATTAAGTACTAAACAGCTAATGTCAACTAGTGTATAGTATGTGTGGAATTTGCCAAAGATGAAAGACAGTTTGCCGTTGAGAATATTATTTATATTATTCGTGCTGCCATTCTCTATGCATTGCATTATTGAAATATATCACATGGCTTTGCTCTAAAGGTAGGATCAGGTCAATATAACCGTGCAATATCCATAAGAGATAGTTAAATAACATACACCTAAGACATAATCACCGTGTAGACGTTTTCGACCATATCATTGCTTTTGTGAGCATTTCGAATGCGAAAACTAAAAGTCGATTTTGTACTATCACAAAACACAGACAACATTTTCGTGAAGAGGCTCCTTTCATATTGCTTGATATAAGTTGTTAGTTTTGTCGTATGTGACAGTGTCTAAATTGAGATTATTTGCAATTTGGACGATATATATAATTGTCCTATGGTTATATGGCATATGTCGATCCGAAAACTGCCTCCGTCTCGGCTCAAACTACAATCTGTAAAGTTAAGATTTGATACATCTCAATAGATGTGTTCGTCGTTGTTAGACTTGTTTTTTGAAAGGGTATACCGGTTTATAATCGAACATTGCGTCCTGTTATTATGTTCAACATGACTATAACTACGTTTTAATTATAGACTATACAGCCATAACACATATATAAACACATCATGTCCAACTATATTTTTCACTGTTTTCAATATTATTTCCATTCACTTCCCAGAATGCTAAGAGATACACATATAAGATGACCATCCACATGTTTCAATTAACAGTTTCAAAGTACATGCTTTTCATTTTCATCTGCAACATATTTCCTCAAGAACGAAGTTACGAACTACGAACAATGAGGGTGATTGACACCTATTCACACACGGTAATCGTTTGCTATTAGACATCTAATTGAAAAAGACTATGGCTAGTCAGACATCAGGCCGTTTTAAATGGAAAAACCTTAGTAAATGAGCCACATTCAAAAACATATCGACATTTCGGTCAATATCAGCCTGTCCACTGCAAAGTCCTATTAGGATTTTTGAAGATGTTTGGGATTGACTATACACATATCTTTCTAGTTTTTGTTCGTCTGAAGGTTTAAAAGCCTTCCCTGATAATTGCTAACTTTCTAGCGTTTGTATTTATATTGTAAACCGTATTGTTGTATTAATTACTAGTAAATTGTTGGGAAAGGAGTAGTTCGCCGGTTTAAATATATCGTGTGGATCCTCAACTCACCGTGGTTTACATTGTTTACATTGTTGCTGAATTATTTAGTATACCACGTGTCTAAAGCAAAACAGAAACAAGTGTGTGGGTAGCGTGGTCAGCTGCGGTATTCATGTGACACTCACTCTGAGTGTGTGTCGTGTGCTAAATGCAAGCAGGTAACTGCTATTGTTTCTTGCACTTTAAATGATAATATGATGGGACTGTCTGCAATTAAGTATATCCTACTTTACAACATTTGTATAGTTATGGAAGGTAGTGGTGTGGTTAGTTGACAGCAGACCTATCAAATTAAAGAAATATAAACTTCCATGTGGGGACCGCCAACCCCCCCCCCCCCCCCCCCCCCCCCCCCCCCCCCCCCCCCTCCTGAAAAAACCAGTATTACTAAAACTTTAAGTAATAGAAATATAAAGGAAACTAAACTTTACAATAGGTTGATAAGTATCGGCACTGATTCTAAATGAGTAAATATTTATTATAAGGTGATATACTGTTATACCGGTAATTAAATATTTACTTCAATAGTTTAATATTCTCAATCGAAATACAATGCAATAAAAGAGTCTTGTACTGTTTTCAAATTAAATAAAATCGAATATTTGGAAAAAGAGGCAAGTAGAACAAGACTCTCTAAGTATCAAAGACCAGTTTTCCTTAATGATAGGAAAGGTAATTATCTTTACGCTGAAAAGGATGAAGTTCAATGTGGTAGCCTTTCTATTTTCTGGTGGTGTCAACCAGGTAGAAGCACAAAGGGAGGTATTATATACTTAGTAAATACCACTGGAAAAATTAGGGATGGAGTAAGAACCATTGTTTTGTTCTGGCATCGTCTCTAAATACCAGGACCCCGCTGATCTTATATACTTTCTAGAGGCAGATCTGAATTTGTTGACATACATCAACTTTACAGAGAAAGACATATATATAGGGATATTAGAAAACCCTCCTATATTTCCCAATAAGTGGAACAACATTAGGGCCGGAGTAGAGGACATAGGAGAAGGTAACCTTAATGCCCATATTTCACCTCCAAATGACAACATTAGGGAGTATAACAAAAAAATGAAATATATTTCATCAAGATTTATGTGGGATTGTTTACACAGGAGTGGGAACAATAAGAAAAGAAGTGGTCTAGGTAAAACTTAATTCAGTCTAAATCTTATATTACGAAAGGACGATGTCGACCCAATCAGTGTTGTGGCACAAAACTGGCTACCTTTTATTCTTTCATCAGTATCACTGGAAGTAGTATCCATAACAAACTAATTGCTATTATGATATTCAATAATAAAAAATCATAAAGACAAATTATAAGAAATGCTAGTGTACACCAAAAACGTTTAGCTAGATATGTGACGGATAGCTGTACAGTTTACACATTATTAAAGGCAAATACAAATCCACAAGTGGTCAGTTAAGACAGTTTCCTATAACAATTAGGCTAAAACATGTGTTGTCTGACTAATGGAAACAAAATTAGAAGTAAAGTAAAAAAGTAATGTTAACTATAAAATGAGACTTAGAAGCCTGGAGCTTAAGTTTCTGTGAACATTCTGGCATTATATCTTCATGAACTACACGAAGTTGCTATCTAACCATATTTGCAAAAAGCAAGCTTTTTGACTTTCGTTTTCGTATGACAATACTGAACTAAAAAGCTATGAATGCATCTTATGTCTAGGTAATGAATTGATCGAGGTTTTGGCGTGAAACGGTTGTAACTAAAATTGATATTTCTTTACCAAGATTAATCACCTTGCTATAAAGTCTTTATAAGCGTTAAATCATGTTTTTTTGTAAGCAATGGAAAGTTAGGTGCCATTGCTCGTTATGAGCAATGGCACCTAAATTTGCATTGTTAACAAAGGGGTCAAAATTGCCCCTATACCAGGTCTCAAAATAGGTTTTTAGTTACAACCGTTGCACGCCAAGCCCTCGTGATGTTCTTTTAAGAATATTTTAAAACGATACAATGAATAAACACTATTATATCGATTGAGTTATCAGTAAAGCGTGTTGGATCAGGTAAATTGAAGCATTTAATTTCTTAAAGAACAGGTTCACTAAACAAAATCTCAAGATAGAATCAAGATGACACGCAGGGGTCGAACATGACGTACAGTCTAATAATGGAAATGTTTGCAATACTTTATAAAATGGTAGTAATTGCTTTCCCTCATTGTCGCTCAGAACTGCGGGGAAAGCATTACGACGGATTCACTGGTGTCAGGAAATATGAACCATTAGTACTGGTCACTTACCGAGGAAACGCCGTGGTATAAATAGAGGATATTACATGAGTGGTCATTCAATACGGAATTTATTAAACGAGTTTTCTGAAATTGATAAGAACGAGCCTTGGCGAGTTTTTATCTCTTTTAGAAAACGAGTTTAATAAATTTCGTATTGAATGACCACGAATGAAATGTTCTTTTTATATCATAAATACTAATTTAATAGTTTACAGCGCTATATCCATATAAACGTCGCTATAAAGCGACCGTATTTACTACGCTAAACGTTACGTTATGACGTCACGTTACGTAGCATTGTTATTACACTAGTTGAATACGCAATGTATTCAATGGCTTTATTACACTCCGGCGACGTCATTTATGATATAAACTTAAAACATTTGAAATCGGCATAAAACTCCAAACGAACCGCATGTTAACACCTATTCAGACTATGAAAATCGAAAATGTGCGTGTTTAAATATTATGTCCGATGCCCTTGACTCTCATAAAAACAAACCATGCCTAAGTGAAAGGCTTGTAGCTTTATTTGGGGCTTCACTATGCAATCGCCTGATGTAAGCCTTTGGTTCAAAACAGTTTATGGCAATATTAGATTAACCCGTTTTAACAGAATACTCTTGGTAAATAGGCTCCTTGAAACAAATGCCTGGCACTATGTTCCCATTTCCATGTAGTATAAAATGCGTGCATGGAGTGACTGATTTGATATATTGTCTATACAAAGTTGTAATCTGACCGTTTTTGCATTAACCGTAAAAGTAGTGAATGTAGGTTTTCATATGGCAATACTGAACTAGAACATTCGGAGTAGAGTGTGTTATCTAATAGGCCTTTTTTCAGAAGTGTGGTAAGTTAATGATATTTTTTATAATGAAGATATTTAAACCATGCACTCATTACACACTACTGTATCACTATAGTTTCTGCCACGTTGTACATATGGTAGGGATAAACAATAACATCATGTACTATGCTTAAGAAAGTGTTAGCTAAACAGAAACTTCAGATTGAACTACTCTAGCATCCCCACTTACTTTGAAGCTTGACATAGTTTCTTCTCCTCTTAGACGCTCAGGATTGTGGGCTAGGCATAACTGATTCGTAGATTTCATGATAAATGATAAACTGGTAGCATATACAGGACACGTTGTGCAATAACTAAACAATTACAATCGGCGTAAAACAACATGTACAAAACAGATATGCACCCTTTCAGACATTTTCTTTCGAATATGTTTTGCTACGTTCATGTTATCATTCGAAATCGAAATAGTTTATAAAATGTATGAAATCAGGCATTTTTACAGTATAATCTCGGTAAATGAGCACCTACCTATCTGGTTCCTCATCACCAGTTTGTATACTAGGCATGCCAGGAGCCTCTGATTGACTGCTTTGACTCCTTTCATTGACTGCTAGTATATAACGTAGCTCTCAGACCGTATTTAAATTAATCGCAAACCTTTAGAATGTTCCCAATGAAAGGATGATTGAAATAGAAGATTCGGAATATAATTACTTTTATGATTTTGAATAGGCTAGTAAGTTAATGAGATTAAGTTGTAATCGATGCAATCTAATTACTCGTCTATCAATTAATTGGTTTGCAACTTGTTGACTTCGATGAACGGGTTGTATTTTTTCTTTTTCCTAAAGAACGCATTATTTTCTGTCTTTACACCAAATACTTTCTTTGTATTTTCCTCGCCCTAAAAGTTATCCCATTTTTGCCTCAGTATCATGATTACTACCTACTTACTATAACATGTACTCGCCCTTAAATGGTTTACCGTCACGCTGCATTAAAGCATAATGCATTATAAGTGTATTGGTCTCTCTTTAACATCCTTATAATTCCATTTCCTATACCCATTATATATATTATATGCATTAACATATTGATTAAGTAAGCCAAACATAACACACATTATTCACGTTCTGTACGATCATCGTCAAATTCAGGTTTATGTTATTTAACAATTAGCAGACATCAGTATGCATTATAAATAGCAAGGATATGTTATTAAACAAAAGGGTTAATCATCTGATATAAACCAAAGGGCTGTAAACTATTCCTTAGTAGCTTATATCCATAGCATTATCGAAATCGATGGCGAATCGACTTCCCCATTATAAATAATCAGTCCATTTAAAAAGTGTGGCACGTTCTGTTCTTGTTAATCCTTTGCACAATGTATGCGATTATACTACAGGAATTACATTTATTACGTAATCGCGTGGTCGAACACACGTTTTCCTTAGGATCACAAGAATATTACGATAATGTATTTTGCAAGTAATTCGTAAGAGTATGCTCAAAACATTCGAATTTCGGAACTGTCCGAGTGTTTGCATGGACCAAAGCTGTCGACGACATTGTAATGGCATGTTACATTAGCCCCGGACCAGCACGTACACAGTCATCATACTAGAGACGGTTGTTCCTAATTCGAAATCCGACATTACTTATGGTGAGCTTTTAAACAGTAGGTAAAACTGAGCTTAGCTTCAGGTTAAATGTATTTATTACATACCTATCCAAATTTTGCATTGAATTTAAGTGACATAAAATCAATATCAATTTTTAAAAAAATGATAACTAACACTGTGACGATAACACTTTTAGTTTTTTTATATCATCACTAGTGATGATATCATTTTTGCCGGAACTACTTTTTTTAGATTTGGAACATCTTTGGAATTTAAAGTGGGTTTAATACTAGGAATTTTAAAAAAACTGAGACCGAATACTAGGAAAATGACGTCACGTCAGCGGTTTTGACGTCATAACGCTAGTCATTTGGCGCCAAATAGAAGCAGCAGTATTTGGTTACGTAACATTCATACGCCTAAGGCCAAGTCATTTTTTTTTTATATGTTTCTTTAAACTAAAGGGGAGATTTATTTCAGATATATAATAAATAGAATAACTAACTGCATGTTTTTGATATCGAATTTATGTCACAAGGGAAAAAAGGGGTAATTTGGTTAAAATCACGAAACCGTAGGTTTTACACCAAATTACCCCTTTGTTCCCGAGTTAGTTATTCTATTTATTATATATCTGGAATAAATCTCCTCTTTATTGTTTTAATAGCTTCAGGTTAAATGTATTTATCAAATACCGACCATATAATTATAAAATATTAATGACTCTCAGACACTTTCGAACAATGAGTACTTAAATATCCTTGAGCCTGGTACCGTTTTTTGTTCCCAGAGATCATGAAAAAGCGTTCTGTCAAACTTGTAATTGTAATTGATTTGGAACGGCAAACAAGCATAATAAAACCAATTTAAATCCGCCTTAACTTTGAGCAGACTTTTGAAAACAAAAACACTTCAAAAACTGATTTACACAAGAGCTTAAGTTCAATACAGCCATTGGACAGTGGTTATTTGTTGATTCTCAAGTATGTTGATATGCTTACAGACAGTATACGTAACACATTTGATTTGATCCGCACTTCCAATGTTATTGAATATCATCTCAGACTGTACATTTTCCCATGAAAAATGACATTGTCTAATATCATCCAATATATTGGAATATTTTCTCATAAAGGTGTATTTGTCATTCTGTATCAGACTAATAAATATGATTTTTGCTTTAAGTGTTCGTATTTCTTAACTGGATAACGCGCTGCTGATATTACTTTACCTTCACCTCTATCTGATTAACGACCTTCGGTGATCTTCAAATTAATTGTAGTCTAGCTTAGAATACATATATAGACAGTTCATTTGTTGCCCAAATCTTTTCAAAGTATCATATATTAGAGCACACCATTGAGGTACATTCTGGTTTGCTTAAATGATGTCGTAATGACCAGAAATATGTTTTATTCATGTCATGGCGTATGACTAGTGAGAAGTGCGTAAGCGGACATTAACATTATATTTTGTAGGTTCGCAACATCCAGAAGGTATGTTTCCGTGCTACATGGCTCCTTTCACGTTGTCTAAACAAGAGGGCCATGATGGCCCTGGATCGCTCACCTTAATTATACAATGTAATGTTATGCAAAACACATCAAGACAGTTATTCTGAATGCAACCTCCAGTGTTAACAAGATTTTCCTTCATTTGGCCTAGTGATCTATAAATTATTTTTCCTGATATGACCCATATTTCAACATGGACTAGATATCATCAGAACAACATTCTGACAAATTTTCAACTTGCTCAAAGTAAAAATGCGGCCTCCGGAGTTTGAACAATATTTTCCTTTATTGACCTTGTTTCTGACCCCCATATGACCCGTATTCGAACTTGGCCTAGATATCATTCTGCTTAACATTCTGACCAAATTTCAAGCTGCTGTAGCAAAATATGCGGCTTCTACAGAGTTAACAAGATTTTCCCTCAATGTGGCCTAGTGACCTAGTTTCTGACCCAATATGACCCATATTTAAATTTGACCTACATATCATCAAGACAAACATTCTGATAAGTTTCAACATGCTCAAGTTGAAAATGTGGCCTCTAGAGTGTTAACAAGATTACCCTTCAATTTGGCCTTGTGATCTAGTTTTTGACCCGGCATGACCCGTATTCTAACTTGACCTAGATATCATTCGGCTCAACATTCTGACTAAATTTCAACATGCTCAAGTTGAAAATGTGGCCTCTAAAGTGTTAGAACAAGATTACCCTTCAATTTGGCCTTGTGATCTTGTTCGGCTCAACATTCTGACGAAATTTCAAGCTGCTGAAGCAAAGAATACAGCTTCTATGGCGTAAACAAGATTTCCCACCAATTTGGCCTAGTGACCTAGTTTTTGACCCGGCATGACCCATATTCGAACTTGACCTAGATATTTTAAAGACAAACATTCTGACAAAATTTCAAACTGCTGAAGCAAACATTGCGGCCTCTGAAGTGTTAACAAGATTTTCCTTCAATTTGACCTAGTAACCTACTTTTTAACCAGACATGACCCATATTCGAAATTGACCTATATATCATCAAGACAAACATTCTGATAAAGTTTCAACATGCTCAAGTTGAAAATGTGGCCTCCAGAGTGTTAACAAGATTTTGTTTCAATTTGACCTAGTGACCTCGTTTTTGACCTCATATGGCCCAGTTTCGAACTTGTCCAAGATTTGATGAAGATGAATGTTCTGATACACTTTCATGAAGATTGGATGCAAAATGTAGCCTGTAGAGTGTTAACAAGCTGAAATGTTGACGACGCACGACGCACGACGGACGGACGCCGGACAAAATGTGATCACAATAGCTCACCTTGCACTTCGTGCATAGGTGAGCTAAACATAACTTGACAATATTTCAGTCGTTTCGTAGTTGACTGTATCTCAACAGAGACTATGTACACATTGAACTTTGAACGATATACATTATATCTTTTTATTCTCATGCTACCTTACCGATGTTGATCTGTAGCTAAAGCCAGCAACTGTAAGGTATCAGCTTAAACTTCAACGGATGTTCACTGTTCAGGGTAAGATCTCTGAATGCTTGTTATAAGCACAACACTCTTTTTTGTTTTAAACGGTCTGTTTCGAACCATTTCTAGCTCGGAGCAGTACCCAGCGTGAAACATTCTTTCACTACATCAATGCTGTAGGCTTGAGCTGATCAACAAACGTTGGACAGTTCAGTTGAGCCTCCTATGTTAGAGTGATTTGTACAAGTCCAAGAGACTTAATGTACCGCTTCATTGTATACACGCTGAAATTATTCAATCAATATCGCTTAACTTTCTTTTAACAATATCTGGCAGAAGGAGGTGCTTACTTTTTCTTCTGCTTGTGTATGTGCCCTCGACTGTCGACAATAAGCGATTTAGCGACCTTCCTTTATTTTCTCTCCCCAATCGTTTTTATTTTTGGTTTGGACGTTTCCCTTAAGTCTTTCACTTGTTTTGATGTGTGTAATATTGGCTCAATGTTATTCTGTAACAATTGTTGTTTTCTCTCGGTTACTGTTCATATAATTTGATTAAAATTGCTCGATGTGATGGTAACTTTTATTTGGTAATGGGTCACAATAAAATTTCTATTCATTTGTTACGATTTTACATTTTCAATATAATGTAATAAAAAGCGAAACCCCATCTTATAAAACGGCAGTATTTGTATAATACACCATGATTTATTGAATAAATAATTATTTCTTTATATATAATAGTCACCTTACACTAAGTTACTTGTGTTCGTCGTTTTTAGGTCGCTGATGCACCACTTAAGGTGGAATAATACCTATGAAATAACTGTTTTTGACGTCAAAACGAATCTTTGTGCGACAATGATAGCGTGGTTAAAGAAATCGACATCACTTTCTCATTTGAAGTGGTATTCGGATAAAATTGACAGCAGACAGTAGGAAAATAATAATCTACGTGCTGACATCAATGCATAGATACAACATTCTAATTTATTAAACAAGAGGGCCATGCTGGCCCTGGACCGCTCACCTTAATTATACAATGTACTGCAATGCAAAACACATCAAGACAATTATTCTGAATGCAACCTCCACAGTGCTAACAAGATTTTCCTGCGTTTGGCCTTGCGATCTATATTGTTTTACCTGATATGACCCATATTCTAACATGGACTAGATATCATCAAGACAACATTCTGACAAAGTTTCAACTTTCTCAAAGTAGAAAATGCGGCCTCCGGAGTTTGAACAATGTTTTCATTTATTGACCTTGTTTCTGACCCATATTTGAACTAGACCTAGATATGATTCAGACAAACATTCTGACCAAATGTCAAGCTACTGAAGCAAAGAAATGCGGCATTCAAAGTGTTAACAACATTTTCCTTTAATTTGGCCGAGTGACCTAGTTTCTAACCCAATATGACCAATATTCGAACTTGACCTAGATGTCTTAAAGACAAACATTCTGATAAACTGTCAAACTTCTGAAGCAAAAAATGCGGCCTCTATAGTGTTATCAAGATTTCCCTTCAATTTGACCTAGTGACCTCTTTCTTGAACCAACATGACCCATGATCGAACTTGACTTACATATTATCAAACATTCTGATAACGTTTCATCATGCTCAAGTTAAAAATGCAGTATCCATAGTGTCAACAAGATTACCCTTCAATTTGGTCTAGTCACCTAGTTTTTGACCCGGCATGACCCATAGTTGAACTTGGCCTAGACATCAATCAGCTCAACATTCTGACCAAATTTCAGCCACTGAAGCAAAACATGCGACTTCTACAGAGTTAACATCATTTTCCCTCAATTTGGCCTAGTGACCTAGTTTCTGACCTAATATGACCCATATTTGACCTTGACCTAGATATCTTTCAGACAAACATTCTGACAAAGTTTCAAACTTCTGAAGCAAACATTGCGGCATCTATGGTGTTAACAAGAGGGTTTTCCTTCAATTTGACCTAGTGACCAACTTTTGAACTATCAGAACCCATGACTTGACCTACATATCATTAAAAGACAAACATTATGTTGAAGTTTCAACATGCTCAAGTTGAAAATGTGGCCTCTACAGTGTTAACAAGATTTTTCTTCAATTTGGCCTATTGACCTAGTTTCTGACTCGATATGACCCATATTGGAACTTGACATAGATATTTTTAAGATAAACATTCTGACCTACTTTTTGACCCGACATAACCCATATTCGAACTTGACCTACATATCATCAGGACAAACATTCTGAAAACGTTTCAACATGCTCAAGTTGAAAAAAGATTTCCCTTCAATTTGACCTAGTGACCTAGTTTTTGATGAAGGTTCTGATAAACTTTCATGAAGATTGGATGCAAAATGTAGCCTGTAGAGTGTTAACAAGCTCAAATGTTGACGACGAACGACGCACGACGGTCGGACGCCGGACAAAATGTGATCACAATAACTCACCTTGCACTTCGTGCATAGGTGAGCTAAAAATCGCCAGAGACTTTTATTAGAAATATGTATAATTTAGGACACCTATTAATCTAGTATTTGCTAAAGTTTCAAGAATATATATTGAGCCTATTTTTAATGAATCACAATGCCGTAAAACCTCTGTCGCGTTTCGGAACATACACTGCAGAATTATAGTTTGTTACGCTTCAAGGGTAATACAATGAACACATATGTTTTCATTATAATCATCAATTTCAATAAGCTAATCCCTTAAATATAATGATAGTTTGTATTTATTTGCTTCTCTTTAAAGATGCAAAGTAGCTTCGGTATTGCAATTTATATAGTAAAAAACAATATAAATACAATAAAAGAATACTCGGATTTGTATATGTATCAACCGACTTGTTTACTTAGATGTTTAACTGATTTTTGCTTTTAAAAAGTATAATTACAATTCATTTTATTTGTCCTTTTCTTATTTTGTCACGTATTTCAGATAACTGTTTAAAACATACTATTCTCCCTAGCTCGTCAAACGGCCAGTTTGAGCATTTCGAGGTTGAAACCTGCAATGCAAAGTTGTTTGGATATCCTATCCGTGATGATGCGTTTGTCTTTTACGACACATTTTGATTTGTGTTGATACAGCTGCGGAATTATGTGCGGTTTAAAGAAATGGCCACTAATTGCTCATTTCAGATTAATATCGAAGTGTAGCGAATAACATACGTCATAATATATAGTTCATACATCTTTCTTGAAAATGTGTATAGCTAAACGCGATTAACATAAAACGAAATCGCTGAAAGAGTAATACACTAATATAATTACCTTATTAATTATGCACTGAAAAAACTGCCCTGGAGTTTTCCTTTCTAAAACTAATTATATTAACTCCATGTCTTTTTAAATTTACTAAACTTAAGGAAGATATATCTGGCGGAATTTTAGTAAAAGGATATGCCGTACAGCTGTTGTCGTATTTTGGTTCATAGTAATTGATTGAAACTATGTTTCATAGTAATTGATAAGTATTAATTGATCAAACTTGCAATTTGTACATCTTCTTATGTAACGTTCCATGAGCAAATATGCCCGGATGTAATTACGTGGTTTGTATTGTGCTGATTTATAAAAAAAAGAATACAGTATGTGGACAACATCTGAATCTAAGCGTCTTTTCAATCATGCACAGGCTTCAATTGCCTCGAAAGTATTAGAAAACAAGGCTTCAATTTAATTAATTAATTAAACAATTCACAGTACATACAACGAGACAGAAAGAGCGATTTCTTTAACCAAACTGTTGTTGTCAAAAAAGCATACTGTTACTCATCTTTAAGTGTAAGGTGTTTTGTAAATTAATCTATGAGGGAATGGGTATTGAATAACATATACCCTAGTAGTTTATGTAAATGAGCCCTTCAAGCCCTGAATGCTAATGGGTTCATATTTTACAATTTGAGTTTTAAGGTTGAGTATATCTTCTAACCCTTAACCTATCTACTACTTGCAGTTAAATATCGCCATTTCCATATAAATGTATATCAAACCAATGTACGACTTAGAAATGATCAGGTAGCAAGGACACTGCTTATTCAATATGCAAAAGATGTTCTTATATATATACAAGAACGGCTTACACTCTCTTTTTTCATGAGTGCTGTTACAGAAAAGGGACAAGACTTATCATAAGAATTTACCTACTACATACACTTTGACCGTGAAGTGGTCCTCGCGTTTGATATTGGCCTCATCATTTTAAACGCTAGAAAGGAAGAAAGTTCTGATCTCGAAATTATTTGTTAGACTATATGTGCGCTTATAGAGGTTATCTTAAAATTCGTTCGTATTAATTCACTCAACGTGAATTTGCTATCGTATTTCAGGAACAGTAGGTGGTACATATTGTTCCGGGAGACGACCATGATAATGTATTGAAGTATATACGCCTCCGCTATCAGGTTCTAACAAATCAGAACACATTTAGGGAATCCAGCGACTAATTCGTTGTCGCTGAATAAATTACGAGCAAATCTTAACACGGCGTCATCATGATGAACTGAAATCCCGGTGTCGTCATCATCTAGAATTAACACGCAGGGATTGAACCAATGTATCCAAGGTTTAACACTTCTTATGCAAATGGCTGCCGCAAACTAGTTTATTAGTATAATATGTTATGACAACAGCAGTGGGTTTTCATTAACATTATCGACATTGTGCAATCAAAGAAACATGAGAAGCTCACCAATTGTTTTTATTAATCTTACTCGACATTTGTTACACCATTTTGCTGTATTTTTACCATGTCATTGTTAGATTTCGTTTACTCTGTTTGATGATGGATAGCTTGCCATGGTGAAGCGAAAGCTAAAGTATAAATGTCTGTAAACTTAGACAAACGATTAAGAAAAAGCTATTTTTGACAAATGGGAACTATAAGTTTGCAAATATAAGTTTATCCAAAACGTAAACAGTGAAGTATAAAGTAATTGCGAATCCGACACAACGTCGATAGCAATTCAAGGTAATTTAGGAATCTCTTCCGGCTTTCAGTCATCAGGGCCTTACTGTGTACCTTAAGAAACAAAAATACGTAGGAATTGCACACATGTGTCTACCACTCTTACAGTTGATACTTAACCTGAAAAGGAAATTGAAAATGATATCAAACACATGTTTGACATTTTTTCTGTGTTTGCATGTACAGGGTTCTAAGACAAACACACATCTCCTGTAGTTACTGTCAGACGCATGAGTAATTGTGACTAAAGTGTTTGACGTAATGACCGCTATTTCCTACACAAACTGCTAATACAATATGATAATACTATGCACTGCTGAACTATTGAACTAGCCTCTTTATTCGAAATCACTTTAGCATTCCAATTCTATTTTGGGTAAGCTGAAACAAGAAGGTGCAGCGACCATAAATGAAACGCATGCGTATATGTCAACGTCATTAGTGTAGGCAAGTAATGTTAACCATCATCCGGCTGAAAGGCGACTGTTAATAACATTTCCATTGTATGACTTGCCCGACTTTAAACAATTGTATCGCACAATATATACCAGGACCATCCTGCATTAATGTTCTGTCAAATATTGGTACACATTGTTCTCTACTTGCATGTGTATTATCAATAGTAGATAAAGAGTAGTCTTAAAAAAGATAAGAAGTTGTAGTAAATATCGATTGAAGTAATATAGCGGGATAAGTGTTAGCACGATGGGTAGTTACGCCATGTGATAATTGTCTCGGTATTATGTCAATAGTCGGATTGTCCAACATTTACGTCCTTTATGTTTCCCTTGATTTATTAATTCATGCAAATGTTTTACCTATATCCTTTTGAATTCCAGCAACTACATTTACGTTCGTGCACAGCTAAATCGTATCAATTAACTCAAGCCGACTGAACGTAGGTGTAAGCCTGGGCATGGTATATAACGTTGGCCAATGGCATTTAGAGTCATGTGTACATGTAGAATGCTGTTATCATGTTTAAGGTCGTGAATAGCGATGGTTTATTTGAAACATAACTTGAACAATATTGTTTGCTAGAAACAAAGGCGATGGCTATGCGGAAATTAACGTGCACCCGTCATTGGCCAGACAATAAGGATTCGCATTACGAACAATGCACTACGAATTCGCCTGTGAGTGCCGGTAGTTTGTAAAAAGTGAACACCAAATGTAGGGCATTTGCTATCATTGTAGGTGCTTTCGTCGATTTCGTTTTGCACTATCGACTATTCGAAATGGTAAAGGGATAGGAACAAATGATAGGGAACATGATCAGGTCACTTGCTATTAATTGCTTTGTTTCCTCACTTAACAGGTTTCGATCGTTCTCCGAGTTAAGTACATATCGAGGGCTTGAGCGAGCAATGGCACCTACATTTACATTGTTTACCAAGAAAAATGATTTAACGATTATATAGGCTTAACTGCGAATTGATTAGCCTTGGTAAAAAAATACAAATTTTAGTTACAACAGTTTCACACCAAGTCCTCGAGATATTACCGAGACGGAGGATTGGAACGCCATTGTCTACACTTGGTAGGATAAAATCTTATTATTGCTGTTGTTTTGAAGTGCAAGCCGGACTTCAACGTGTCTGTTAACAGATCGGACGCTCCGCGTTTGATCCCGCAACAGCCATGGTTTAGGAAACATATAGTAGTCTTGTTAGTGGAAGTTGGGAATCAGAAAGAAATGAATGTACTATTATCGTCCTCTTGCCACAAGGTTTTCAAGACTATTGAATAATCGCTGTTCAGCTTAATCACAAAAATATATTGTATGAAGTGCTAATGTGTACAAGTGTAAATTAAGATAAATTAACATGTATTTGGAGCTGGGTCCGTATTTAGCAAGTCGTCTGATTTCATTAGCAATACTTATTTCAAAGTAACTCCGATGGCTAGGTTTTCTTGTGCGTGGCTAATTGCCGATAATATTTTTGTATCAAAAAGCTATCATTCCTCGATTCGTCCATGACTCCAATATATTGCATCTTAGAATATATATTTAGCGTGGAAGTGTTTAGTTTAAATTTACGGTCAACGTTATGCTCTAAGAATAATGCAATAATAACCGCCATTCTGAGGCAATTACGTTCATATCAATTTTCTAACTCCTACACGTAAACGTATTTTCATTAATATACGATGGTATCCCTGCGCGAAAACTGGAATTCGAAAGGGACACTTCCATTACTTCGAGTAAGTTTAAACTTATTTATTTAAAAGCGATTGTAAAACAAGCTTATAGCTTATATTATTCACGCTCGATGTTTGCCTATACAAGACTACAAGAACTCAAGCCGTTTTTTGAGTGGAAAAAGTAGAACGGTAGAACACGCTCATCACGAGTTGATCAGATTGCACGTATATCATACACATACATAGACTATAAGTTATGTCTGTGTCAAGCGCTTAGGTGAATTGATATTTATCCGAAATGGGATCACGAAAAGGGATATAATAGTGGCACCTTGGGGAATACAACGATAGTTTTGTCATATATATTTACACCATGTTGTTTAGCACTTGGAATCGGTCGGTAGAGTCTATAGTGAAACTGTATATACAAACGTGTTCACATATACGATGGTGCAGTGTATGAATATGCAACAAATTCCGTAACACTAAACGTTTATACGAAGTTGAGGATTTAACAAAGTTTTCTTTATAACCCACAAACGGTCGTAATGGCTTTCGCATAGGGACGCCGACAGAGATCGGTACAATTATTGATAAGCATTTAACAATACTTGATGACCACCACGTTTCAATTGTTAGTCCTCATAACATCAATAATACCTCCAACAAAAACATTTATGTATCAGTTGAAAACGAGTTGATTTCACTTGCTGTTAATTTTGAAATGTCGTCTGCTGAACTTTGAAAATAGCCTTGGAACCATAAGTAACATGACAACAGTATATGGCATGACATCTTCCTCCCAAAGCATACAAACTATAAGTCTAAAGTTACCATGTCTGTTCAATGAGTCAGGATTGTCAGTTAAATATTGAGCATAATAAATCAACGATTCTAAATCCGACAAGAAACCCGTGAGTCAGAATTTCAGAACAATTTCCCCGGAACAATACAGTTGTGACACAAATGTGACAGGTTTTATTTACAGACACGTAACACGCACTAGTAAAGTTCTGCTACGAATAGAAGTAACGTGACTGATGTTTTTAGAACTTCTGTTGTACGTTTTTGTTAGTTTTTAAATGTACGTGACATCGTTTGCACAACTTGTGATATTTAACAGTTCGTAGGGTTCGCAACGGTGCACTGGTGGTCAAAACATGTCTCAACGAGTTAACAAGTTTGTGAATGTGACAGCCTATTGGTCAATACGTGATGTATATGATAAGTGTTTGCCATGTGAACGATACGCACGTGTTGTGGGGTTTGCTTCTTCGTCAACTGATCGGCAGTGTAAATCCGACTCTGTCCAGTTGTGTATTGAACGTGCATGACGCTAGACAACAGTATGTGTAGCGTTTTGTAGTCAAATCGTGGAATAAAACTTACCAATGCACTCGCACCGAGATTTCTGATGCATCAGATGCACGGTACGCATATGCATGTGTCACTTGACTGATCGCAACATACTAGCCATATGTTGGCCATTTGTAATTTTAAGTTCAGCATACGTTAGATGGACGCTACGCATGTGCTATTATTCGTTACTATAGACACAAAAACTAACGGCGACATTCGTTTATAATATGTTAGGCACTCGTTTATTACGTCAGAAGATCGCTAAGACGCACATTACAACCGATACGTTAAGCCTAATGTGCTACCGAAATTAATAATCAGTATAATATATCTATAGGTGCTACCTATTTACGAAAAAAACACTTAAAATTAAACAGTATAATTTGGCAATTACAGTTGATTTTTAAAAGTATTTGACTAGGCGGAGGTCGTTGGGTAATTTCTTCTTTTCAGCCCTTTTCTGATGTCACCTGGCGACTACCTTTTAAAACCGGTCTGAAAGGCTGATACAAATATTGTATCTTGGAATTCGAAGAAGCGGATTCACAGGAGAACAATTTTTAAAGTTTTGCAATTTCCACCCCATTCTGAAACCGCAGCAAACCAATTTATAAGTATAAACTAAATTGTTGAACAATTTTTAATGAGGGTCACCAAAGTAACATTCATGTCAAGTTTGGTTAATATCGCATCAGCAGTTTCAGAGAATATTTGACCGTTTGACGTACGCCGTACAGTGAGTGATCACAATGGAACACCTTGAGCCTTTGGTTTGAAATTGATCTTTAATCAAGAGGGCCATTATAGCCCTATATCGCTCACCTGAATGATTTCTAATGCAAACACATCAAGACATTATTCTGACAATGATTTAAAATGCAACCTCTAGTGTTAACAAGATGTTCCTGTATTTGGCCTCTTGACCTATTTTTTGTTTTACCTGATATGACCCATATTCGAACATGGACTAGATATCATCAAGACAATCCTTCTGACAAAGTTTCAACTTGCTCATAGTAGAAATGCGGCCTCAAGAGTTTTAACAACTTTTTCCTTCAATTTGGCCTAGTGACCTAGTTTTTGATCAGGCTTGACTCATATTCGACCTTGACCTAGATATTATTCAGAGAAACATTCTGACAAAATTCGGCTTCTACAGTGTTAACTCGATTTTCCTTCAATTTGTCCTAGTGACCTAGTTTTTAAAAAAGACATGACCAACATTTGAAATAGGGACTACATATCATCAAGACAAACATCTGAAAAGGTTTGATCATGCTCAAGTTAAAAATGCAGCATCCAGAGTGTTAACACGATTTCCTTTCAATTTGGCCTAGTGACCTAGTTTCTGACCCAATATGACCCATATTCTAACTTGTGCTAGATCTGATAGAGATAAATGTTCTGATATATTTTCATGAAGATCTGATGCAAAACGTAGCCTGTAGAGTGTTAACAAGGCTATTGTTGACGACGGACAGACGCAGGACAAAATGTGATCACAATTGCTCACACTGAGCACTTCATGCACAAGTGAGCTGAAAAGTAAAAGTGTAACATTAAATCTCAAATCTTAACTTTAATTGTTGTAGATATTGTGAAAGAAAATATTTTACACACAAGGCTTGGAAAAATAACCTAATATTTATGATAAAATGGCATAAGAGAAGCATTTATAGACCCATTTTCACATACAAGGAATTTGAAGGTGATTACTAAAATCTTAATTGGAAAATAAAATATATTCATACGGAGAAATTTATGTGTTCATTTCATTGGATACATCAGAAGTAGTCTGTAAGTGGTTAAGGATTAATCCTTTTCGACATGTAGATGCTTTCTGCCACCTCTACATAAGAACATTTTGAAAAACATTGTGACAAAAGGACATATTGTTCATGATGAAAAATTTCCCCCTTTATCACAATTTGTTTACTCTTATCAAATAATTACACTTTCCTATTAATACATTTTCCAAAATAAAACCAAAATGTTTTCAAAGTGGTTTGCTGCAGATTTGTTCCAGGTTGGAAAGGGTTTAGTAAAGAGAAAGTACTATATGGTATATATGTACATGTATAATTAACAAGAGGACCATAATGGTCCTATATTGCTCACCTGATTTAATCAAACTTTTTCAGTGTTTTTTCCCCTATATGAGTCTATGAAAAACAAGTGACCCCCGGGGAGGGCTCATTTTTTATCCCAGAGCTATAATTTGAACAATCTTGGTAGAGGTCCACTAGATGATGCTACATACCAAATATCTTTTAGACAAGAACATTTTTTTAAGTTTTTTCCCTATCTATGTAAAACAAGTGACCAGAGGGAGGGGTCATTTTTTACCCCATGGCTATAATTTGAACAATCTTGGTAGAGGTCCACTAGATGATGCTACATACCAAATATCACAGGCCAGGGCCCTCTACTTTTAGACAAGAAGATTTTTAAAGTTTTTCCCCTAAATGAGTCCATGTAAAACAAGGGACTCCGGGATGGGGTCAGTTTTGACCCCAGGGCTATAATTTGAACAATCTTTGTAGAGGTCCACAATGATGCTACATACCAAATATCAAAGGCCTGGGCCTTCTACTTTCAGACAAGAAGATTTTTTAAGTTTTGGTTAATTTTCCCTTTTTTTGTAGCCGTGGCAACCAAAGTTCTGCATGGAATAGAATTCTTTGAACAAGTTTGAAAGAGATCCACCCAAGGAACATTCCTGTAAAATTATTTTGAATTTGGTTAATTGGTTTAGGAGGAGAAGTCGTTTGTAGGAAAACGTAAACGGACGGACGACGGATGGTGAGTGATCACAAAAGCGCACCTTGCACTTCATGCATAGGTGGGCTAAAAATACTGAAAATCTCAATTAATTTAATAGAGATGAAAACATTGTGGCAAAAGGAGAAATGGCCAATTTTGAGCAATTTCTCCATTTGCAATAATGTTTTCAAAATTTGTCTGCTGCAGAGGCGTCAGAAAGCATCTACATCTAGAAAATGTTTAACCCTTTACCACTAACAGACTACTTCTGATGTAGCGTCTGTATGTGGGAAAGGATAACTAAGAAAGAATCTAAAAATAATTTACATGTACAAAATTTACTTTAAGGCAACAGGTTCAATTAAAATGCTCAAAACTTGTAATGCTTGGCTGTGGAAGAGTAGCAGACAACTTCTTCCATCCTTAAAAAGTTTTCTATGGACAGATATTATATTAGGAGATGCATTCCAACTTTTTCTCGAAAATTGTTGGAAAAGGAGACCATGCTGATAATGATGAATTTCTTCCTTTCCAAAAATATTTTCTTTTCAGGAATAACATCAAATTATCATTTGTCACAATATAAAATGCTTTTTCCCCAAAGCTATATGTTCAAGCATGTATAAGTGTTTAACCCTGTCCCACATGCAGATGACTTAAAATGATGAAGTTATAACTTTAAATAACATTGTTGTAAAATCAGAAAATCCTGACAAGTAATTTCTCTTTTTGTCATAATGTTTTCTATTGTATACAATTATTACATGGCCTTTGATAGATGTTGCATAGGATTTTGCAGAGTTGTTTTCAAATAGGTCTGCTGTAGTCTGATTTATGTGAGAAAATGCGAAATATGCTACAATTTTTTTAAGAATTTGCTTATTTTTCAGTTTATTTGCTTCATGTGTTAACCCTTTCCCTCATATAGACACTTTCTGACGCCTCTGCAGCAGACGGCTTTCTGAAAACATAGTGACAAAAGAAGAAATTGCACAAATCGTGCAATTTCTCCTTTAGCCACGATTTTTTCCACTTTTTGTCATAGGTTATCCATTCAATTATAGAGATTTTCTATGTTTTGACAAAATACGTTCAAAGTCGTCTGCTGCAGAATGGTTATTTAATCACAAATTTACCAGCACTACATGAATATGCTCCGACAGTAGCTGTCAGATCCATCAAGTTTCTATTGTCTCTGCTTATGAAAGTTGTTTCCTTCCCTTCATGAAATCTAGAATGTTAGCACAAAAATCACCGGCTATAGTTAAACAACTCACAGCCATGATTTTATCACCCAGCAAAAACTAATTTAGAAATTTCTGAATTCTTAGTAATGTGTATATAAGTGGTCACTAAACGAGGTCCAATGTAGCCTGTGTAGGACAGGTTTGACTCATTATCGCATTCCATGATGGGAATTAACGCCTCTTCATCTTTTTCTGTATCGAGCTGTACAGGGACATCGAGTTCAATTGCCCGTCTTACAAGGTCTTCTTGCTGGTGTTGTCTACTATTTAAAATAACCCATATCCGGGACAGAAAATTGGTTTTTCTTGCTTGGTCGAACACAAATTAAGTGGCCTGAATATACCTGAAATATAAATAAACAAGAAAATGTGTCCATGGAACACGGATGCCCCGGTTGTTAACTATATTTTAAAACGGACGGACGAACAGTTGGTCCAACCTCAAATTGATACAATTTTTTAAACAATGATATGTTGATTGTCATTTGTGTGAAGTTTCATAATGATAGGACATCAGGTTCACTAAAATCTAACTTGACCAAAAACTTTAACCTGAGAATGGAATGGACGAACAGACAGACGAACAGACGGATGAACAGTTGGTCCAACCTCAAATTGATACAATTTTTTAAACAATGATATGTTGATTGTCATTTGTGTGAAGTTTCATAATGATAGGACATCAGGTTCACTAAAATCTAACTTGACCAAAAACTTTAACCTGAGCGGGACGGACGAACGGACGGACGGACGAACGGACGGACGGACGAACGGACGGACGGACTAACATACCAGAAAACTATATGCCCCTCATACCTCGTATGCCGGGGCATAAAAACATAGCTAGAAACAAATGTTTGTCATTTTAGCACAAGTATAATAAGTTTCTACATGTGATTACACAATGTTGAATCATATCTTACATAATCAGAAAAATATTAATATCTAACCATTGAAATACCACACTCATGTGATTACATGTGAAGTTGGGAACAATTCACAAGCCCCTTGATGGATTTTAATACATGAGAGAAATTGTTGATTTACCTATCATATACTAAATTGTTAAAAATAAGTTTCAAATGTAAATAGATATATTTAATACTAATAGACAATTTATGAAAAAGCTTGACGATAACTCGTGTCTCCCTCTCTCAATACTCCTCGCAATAGCAATACACCAGTATTTACACTAGGATTTTGTTAACTGGATCAACCAGTTTAATAATAGCTTTTAATAGCACATGACCTAGTGTTTGGTTAGTTAGTTTAATATGAATACAGCTATGGTCTTTGTCTACAAATACTTTTCATTTGGTTTTTGCTTCTTAATGTACTGCTGTAGACTCACGCGATAGCTAATTTAGCTATTTTGAACAATTGGTTAGCGGAATCTAGATTACTAGTACCGCCTGTTCACGGACATTGACAAGGTACTTACTCGATGTTTTAATAAGCTTCTGGTGCATTTACCTTAAATATTTACTAAGGCTTTAACCGTTTCCCTCATGTAGACGCTTTCTGACGCCTCTGAAGCAGACAACTTTTGAAATCATAGTGGCAAATAAATGGAGAAATTGCTCATGATGAGCAATTTCTCCATTTGTCACAATGATTTAAACTCTATTCAATATTCATACTATCATTTTGAGATTTTTTCCATCTTTCGGACTTGATAACTTCAAAGTCGTCTGCTGCAGCTTTATTGTATGTGGGAAAGGGTGAATTATAAACAAAATAAACAACAGGCTGGGTATGCATTGTGAGCAATGACCGTATATGCATGTATCTGATTCTGAAAAATGTCAAGGCTTTAGTTTATAGGATATTTAAACCAGTACTAACCAGAATTATTTTCTCCTTTTTGTTGTTGACCGTTGTTGACTTGTTTATACAAATGGTTCCAATTAAACAAAGGGACACAACTTTGGTTAACTATAACAAGTCGGATTCGCTACACTGTATATTTGCCACAGTACCACGATTTAATTAAAATGTATCCCACTCTCTTTCACTATATCTTATTGCATAATTCCCAACTGTAATGTAAATGTAGTGTAGTCCAGGTTGTAAAAATAATCAGATGGTTGAAAATGAGAATGTGTTTGAATATTTGTCAGTTCGAAGAATTTGTTGTCCGACAGTTGAAGATTTTCGCGAAGACTGCCGACATCTCTACAATATAATGTTAGGCCTACTTACCAACACTTTAGACGATACATTGGAGTTGTTTCTATTTAAATATTTCACCAGATACGTCTCAAGTCGTCATTATTCGGGATACAGTAAAATGTAAGGCTTCAAACGGCAATTTTTCGTTGTGTCTGTAAAGCGCTTTACTGTAAATGGCGTGCGTCTAGATCACATTGATTAGTACGGCTATTTTGACAAACTGGAACAAAATATTTCATTCTCAGTTCCACGCATTTTTCGCTTTTTCTTAAAATTGTTAGTTCACACGAAATTACGCAATTCTTTTATCAACTTAAACATCGATTTAGAATTAATAATGATTGACTAGACGACAATATTTTTCAAACTGTGTTTATACGTCGGACCGGCCGCATTTTAAACATATCCAAAATGGCGGCCCCCATTGAATTTTTCCAGTTTCATTTCAGAAACCTTCATGGGTATTGAAAAAAAAAAAAAAAAAAAAAATCTCACACCTGTTAACTATAAGCGAAAAAACCCATTCATGGTTTTTTTTCGTATTATGTTTACGTTGAGTATTCGCTGTGTGAACGCTTAACACGTTAGTGTATTTGTAAACATTGCGTTTTCTGGCCTAAATGAACATTCTCTTGATGTCTATCTAGCGTGCATGACGTTATCGATCCACACGGAAAGCATGTCAATCATCGACGGTGAATTAAGGAATGTATTAAGGAGTCAGCGGAAACACGTCATGTGAACGGACGCATCACGCTTGACACACATTGGGCATTCGTTGACCATTCATTTCGTACGTTCATCATTCGTTTGGTGGCCGTCAGTGTATCTATGGATATTACGTATTTGCTCAGCATTTGCCTTTAACGTTAAAGGCTTTCTAATGAACCGATTGTGTCCCAAAATGTGAGCGTATCGGGACATAAGTTAGCTCTGTTCGATACTATTTGACAGGACCATTAACACCGGCAAGGTTTCGTGTTCACTAAATGTTTTCAGACTTGTATGTAAAGTATTAATGCCCACAAATACCCATACTGCTGTAATAGTATCATTTAGAAACCTCGGCGAGCTTGTGATTTGTAATTTATGTACTAATCTTGTCTAGAATAACAGATAATATATGACTTTTTCCATTGCGTATTCGTTTCGCTACATCTATACCTAAATGAAAATATAATTTGCCTTTATTTCTTCATTTCATATCTGATCTCGCCTGAGCAGATAGTGCCCGGCGTATACTAGTTTGATCATTAAACGTCTTGCGTCTTCATAAGTGTATGTATGTCCGTCGGTCTGTCCGTCAGTCCACAGTGTCCGCCAATTACTTCCCCTGAACCCATTGAAAACATATGAAACGAACTCACAAGCATACTCATTTCGTGCCTCTCATTCAAGTGTGCTTTAACAACTGCACATTGTTTCTCGTACAGAATAACTTATTGGAGTCAATAATTGTTATACTCATGCGATCCGTGAATGCCCTTTTAAACATAGCGTTATTATGGAAATTCGAAGTATGGCACCAGGAGGCTTGTTTTTCATACTTTGTATATTGTAAACCTTCTATAATAAACGTTTCAAAAATGACTGATTGTATTTAACAATAACGTTAAAAATATGTTCCTAATGCGGATCTCTTCTATTATTTTTGAAATCATTCCTATCTGTTGAAAAGTGTAGCACCCCTCCGACCAATTGAGAGGTTTGTTTTCCTTATATGTACTATTTTGCCCAAAAGGCTCTTGGATAATACCCTACCAAGATTATCTGAATCCGTTCAAAACAGACTCGCTAATAAGTGGTTGTACTGCTGTTACCTATATAAACGAGTATATGCAATAAAATATTTACGCAATTTATTCTGTTCTCATATCCTGCAGGCACAACTTTAAAATAAGTCGGCACACAATTGTGTTAAGCGACTCTCTGCAAAGATTATTCTGATTATTGTGTTTCTTCAAGTAAATTTGACCGCATGGTAACGGGGATCGTCAATCAACTTATGATTAAACCTTCTCATAAAATATACTATATCATGTCGAGATTCATTAATTGGTATGTTGTATTAACTGGAAGTAATCTACTAATATTGTTCAGAATATTTCCCTGGAATAACAAATGACAACAGCTGGGCAAATAGTTTACATTGACTTATATAGAAACTGCATTTATACATGTAATGGTTAAATGTGTGTGTTGTCTGTTCACGCCGACCAGTTCGGTATTTATTTCATATGATACATTCAGTCATTAATTTGGTCTCAGCAAAAACGAACATAAATGGAGTGCCGTTGTGTCTCTTCTAATATTCGACATAGCTGGCTTAATGACAGATCTTTATTTGTATCTGTTTTGAGTTTGTTTTTTTTCCTATCAAATTATGGAAAGCAGATTGTCTCATTTATGAGTACATTAGTAACAACAAATTATAGTATACAATTATTCCTGATAACCAGTGAAAGAAACGGGATATAAAACAGTTTTCGGAAAGTAAGAGGACCATGATGGTCCTGTATAGTTCATCTCATTTCTTCAATGGTTTTTCACAGTGTTTTCTCTGTTCAACTTAGAAAAACGAGCCTAATAATTTGACCATTTTTCTATGGATGAAGGTCAGTCACAAAGGTATGCCACAACCTTATTAGCTAGTGGTTTTGAGCTAGAATAATGTTTTCACTATTTACATACAATGAAAAAGAGCCAAGCATTCTTGTAATGATGGTACATGTATATTGGTAAAACGTCAATTAAGTTTTTACTGGCGGCCATTTTTGTTAATGGATCGCAATACTTTCAACAATCTTGGTAAAGGTTTATCAATGGAACTACCGTCCCAAATTATTTTAAATCGAGCCAGTAGTTTTAAACAAGTATAATTGTTAATGTTAACTATATACATACAATGATAAGTTGCAGCCATGCTTTTCACCGGATCAGAATACTTTGAACACTCTGTGTGGGACCCCATGACCATTAATGCCAACTGGTTGTCAAATCGGGCTGTTCTTTTTAACACACATGTGTTTACTTCATACATAAAAGAAAAACAAGCCTCGACTTTAAGCGGCCATTTTATATAGTGTCTGAATAATTTCAGCTAGCATTTTGGTAGAGCTTTTCCCCAGGAACTACTTTACCAACTTATTTGCAAATCTGACTAGTACTTTTGGACAACAATATTTTAATTTTACAGTTGCAATTGAAATAAGAGTCTTCCAAAGATGTAAATTATTTGACATAAACACGAGACATTCCTGTGAACTTTTTTGAAATTAGTCAGTTGCTTGTATGTATATAGTAAACGGACGGACGGACGGTGGGGATAACATTAGCTCGCCCCGCTTTCCGAGGTATGTGACCGTAAACCTAATATATTGACGCAAACGGAAACATGAGTGTATCTATTTTCCGGATCCTCTTGCTTAGATTTAGCTTGCCACTTGTTTCATAAAGATGAAAGGTAGTTGTGTATCATTAAATTATACTTTATATTCACGGCCATTGAATTTGGAAGACTCGTCTACTTTAAATTGAAGTCCAAAAACGCCTTCAACTCGATGACGAGGAAGAAAATTCATGCCATCATTAAACACATTAATAATACGTAATGGCAAATAGATTAGACGAATATTTCGTTTTTTACATTCTTCTTTTACTACGTATTGCCCTTGTAGTTTGATACGACTGAACCGGATGTTGATATCATATTGAGTTACGTAGACACTTACGTTATAATTGCGTGTTTCTACAAGGGCATGTTAAGTGAAATCTACAAATGCCTAGGTATTACGATTGTCGAGAGAAACTCAGAGATCCGTTTAATATAATATCCATTCCGTCTGGGAAGACATTTTAGTGAATTATTGCGTAAAACAAAATATGAATGTGGACCTGTCACGAACTTGACAGATGAGATAGATATTCAATTATACGACAATAGATGAAACGGTTTATATGGGTGTGCGGGGAACATTGAAATGATTCAGTACCAGACAATATTGACAACAATATGTTTTATATGACCATACTAGACATATTTCATAAAGTCCATTACATTTTGGAATGTTTCGTTCAGTAGTATGGAAACTTATCATTTCAAAGTAAAGGACGCATTCAATCGAACAAAAAATATGGCAGTAACATACACGTAACCTAAAGGCCTGAGAAAACATCAACCATACATAACATTTGAAATGAACAGTAAATATGAATACATATTTAAGATGTGAATGGTATCAAAGCCAATACATGAGGATGAATAACGTAATATTATGTTGCGTTTTAGAAACTTGCAATTGTATTCAAAAGCGTAAATATGAATCAATCTGGTACATCTTTTAACCTGGTTATACAGGCAAACAGTACGGTATTCCTGATGCAAAAGCATATAAGTATACGAAGAAAGAAATTCATGAATAGATTAACCTCTTCGGTTTATTGCGCAATTCTAAGGGTAGCCCTTTCTTCATGTTAGCATACAGTTCAACCCCTAGAATTTGAAGGTTTTAGTTCAAGTATGGATTCCCCAAACACGTATTTGTGTCTTTTTCTAGAGTGGACCAGTAATGCAATTTTCCATACCTGCTTATGTTTACAAATACAGTGTACTTGAGTTAAACGGTATATGGAATACTTTATAGCTCAATAAATAACATGTGTCATTACTTATTCTAGACTACCGTATCTATACAATTTGTATTCAGTTTGCCTTGCCACACTCCGACCATTTAGGAACCGTTCATGATTCAACTGACGACATTCATCTCAAGCAGAAGTCATTATAGAGAACATGACGGTCTAGAAAAACTATATCAAAGTTTGTTTTTTCTGAAGAGCACACTATGTTCTAACCAACACTTGGTGTTAACTCACCATTGTAAACCCGAAATCTCTACCAAGGAAGTATGACTACTGCAAGAACAGAATAATATATCAACCATAACCCAACTGAGTGTGCACTGTATCTTAAGATTTCTTAGCTTTAGACAATCCTATAAAGAATAAGCTACATTGTTACTTTAGAAAACCCTGATTATGTTCCAATTTACAAAACACGCTGTTTGAAAATTATCGTTTCATATTTTGTATGGCATAAATGTCAATTTTAACTTATCAATATTGACACCTATAACGGGCCTTACTGATCAATCGGGCAAAGTGCTATTTGGCAGGTGCACTCACAACATATATGTAAGGCTTGGTTGACTACTTACAGCATACAGATTACACAATGATAAATACACCTCCAACCAAATATTTGATATGTAACATTTACCATCGAGTCGATACCTGAAATATTGCGTTTATAGTTATTAAATGTGTATTAAATATGAACATCTCGTCCCAATGGATGTCACTCATACTATGTAATGTGATGCTTACATTGTAAACAAAAAACAGTACATACACTGACTTCAATATAAAATTAATTCCTTTAAATAGTGAGCGACTGTTAAAGTTTACGCGTTGGAAAACATTTGTGGTTACCTAAACATAAACGAACTATATCGATGTGTCATTTTAGAACCTAACGTATTAGTAATGTCACTTATTCCAGAATTATATGCATATTTCATTACTTCCTTTTGAAATCGCAACATGCAGACACGTCATCTTTAGACTAAGACAAATACGATCAGCACTTTTGGAACACCAAACACAAGGTGTAGATTTAGACCATCCTATGTGTCCGCGCAGTCCAAACTGGAAATGCATTTTTGCAAAGAAGTGATTAAGAAGATGTATGTCAAACATGCTAAGAAATTGTGTTTTTTTAACATGAATAAATTGTGCTCATACCGTTGCCTAGTTGTTAGCGTGAGGGATATTGAAGCTGGCGTCCCTGATTTGATTTTTGCTATTGGGGATCATCGTAAGCGTCTTTCGGAAAGAACTTCTCATAGCCTAGTACATGTATTAGTGTGTCTACCCAGCGATCAGGGATAAGTATTATGTTGCCTTGATATAACGTACACACTTTAGAGGAGGGCGCAACATGCAATAAATCAAAGTGTTCCCAAACATTTGATCACTACTTTAAATCGGTTTTCCAAATACACCGCCAATAATCACTACACTGTTCACTTGATTTATCAAGACAGAGCTGAATATATTCTCGAGTGTATATTTGTTTTGGGAGTAGTACAAGTGTTTTAATTACTTGCAGTATTGGTAGATTATACATTTTATCCATTTACCATTACGAGTGGCTACTACGAATGTCGCCGAAAGAACCTAGTTATTCACAAACCTTATTTGCAGAGACTTGAATTAAACGCACCCTTTGTTCTTAAATAATATCACATTTTTTTTTAACCAGCTTATCCTTCTCTTGATGGCAATAATTCGTACATAAGGAAGACAGACCCAAATATTCCATTTTAGATGTGTGTATTATGTTCATCATCTGCATGCTATAATATTTATCTGATATTTGGTTGTATTTGTTTAATTCATCTAAGCATACTACCAGCAACCATCTGAATATTTCTATTACGAGCTTGCTACAAGTCGGTATGCAATTATATTGTTCTTTGAATCACACTGGGCTACTAAAAGTGTGTCTGGTACGGTGCTAATTGAATCACGTAGCAATTTTCATGCCACATGAGTATGCTGTCTCTGTCACCAGTATATCTTGATTGTACAATTTCTGACATATCTGGGTTACATGTGGTCAGGCATGTTTATTACCAGGGGGTCTTTAAGAAAATAAATAAAACCTAATAACAATATGTGTCATTATGGAATAATGTTTCATATTTGGTATCTCTGTGCTATATAAACTCCCCTTCAAAAATTAGAAGCTTGGACAATTTAAGTTAAGGGACACATTTTGGTAAACCATTTCCCCCCCATACAAACGCAGTTTGCCGCATCCGTTGAAGACTATCGCAATGTAAAATTTCTCTTTTGCTACAAGTGTTTCAATCCATTCATAGATAGTTTCAATAATGTCCGCTTGACGTGTTCAAAGTATCTGCTGCAAATTGGTTGTATGGGGTAAAAGTGATATAATAACAACACCAATATTGTTAATAATAATAATGATAATAATATACAAACTTTTTCAATGTTTATGAAATTATACAACTATATCGAGGGCTTGGCGTGAAACGGTTGTAACTAAAAACCTATTTTAAAAACCCTGGTTTAGGGGCAATTTTGACCCCTTTGTAAACAATGCAAATTTGGGTGCCATTGCTCAGAACGAGCAATAGAACCTAAATTTCCATTGTTTACCAAGAAAAATGATTTAACGCTTATAAAGACTTTATGGCGAGGTGATTAACCTTGGTAAAAAAATACCAATTTCAGTTAGAACCGTTTCACGCCAAGCCCTCGATATGTGCGGTGCTCCATGAAAATCTTTCTTTTTAAAGTGTTTTTTAGCCGTTTTCAACATTATTTCAGTCACTATGACAGGTAACATACTCGTGATATCTGGTTAAATACCAGTACCCGTCTAGGAAATGTGCATTGCCTAAGGATATTACAATATGACCACTCCACCACGACTGGGAATCAAATCCGGGAGGCTCTGTATCACGGACGCCAACCACTCGTCATTCCTTAGAAAAACCAAAGTTAGATAAATAAGAATGTTTGGAAAAAGATTCGCTTACTCGTCACTGCAAAGGATCTAAATATGTAATGCTTTGGACAGATTCATTAAACACGTTTGTCTTATTCGCGAAGAGAGCAGATGTAAGGTCAGACTTTGAAAATGCGTGGCTGATAAGGATCTATACTGGTCGAAAATGTATCACGGTTGGTTTTATGCAGACTCGTTACGTTTTGCCTTGCTGTAGTCTTGATCACACTCAGAAAACGTTACTTATCTAAATATCTTGGGGAAAAGGGAATCAACTTTTATTACCACACGTTAAGAAATTGTAGTAATAGCTTACTTCTTTGGCACTCGTTATGGCAATGATTGCTTCACAACTGATACGGTGATATCAATATGGATATCACTTGTAGAAATAATATATTACATACGTAACGGCGTGATAAAGCTGAAAAACTGTCCAAGACGGCATAAAACACTTTTTAAGGAAATAAATAAAACAAGTTGGTACATAGACAATTTAGATTTTCAAAGACACACATTATGTCTGCATCGCAGTAAAATCGAAACAAAACCTTAAATAACGGGGATAGAATAATCGGTGAATCATAAATCGTCGACAATGCTATCAGATGTAGAGTTTCTTAATCTCACCTAATATCAGAACAAGTATTTAGTCCAACACCCTCCCACGAGAATATTTTTGTTTTTCTGTGTTTATCGGAAATATATTCTATGTTAAATCGCTTTCAAAAACTCTTTAAGCGCCGAATCTTTTAAAGTAGACTCTTCCGTGTTCGAATTCAGCCCACTCATTTTGTCATGCCATCCACGTTTTGTAAATGTCGATAACTTAAAAGCAAACGATCAGTTCGTTACTGAGAGTTTACTTCATATATCACAAATCTCAAATACCACAAAGCCTCAGTAAACCACAATCATAGAGTTTTTTTATTAGCACCTTTCAAGAAAAAGAATCGGACGAAATCATGTATTCTGGGAACGGAAATATGAGGGCACATCCATTCGTATTATCACATATCTTTGCTTTACACACCATTTAAAACATCCCCTACTGAATTAAAGTACTCGTTAAAGGCTTGACTACATTGTTATTTGCCAACATATTGGTTAAAAAAGTATCAAACTGTTCAATGACAGATCGAAAAGTAACTTGTTCTAGAAAATTATACCGATGAACTTAGGGGTAATTTACCATACAAAGGCTCCACTAAATGACACTCAGATTACTGAGATGATTTCGTCTCGGTTTAATCTCACGACGAACAATAAGAACTAACATATTCTGGACCATTAATCATTCTAGAGTAGTTTTGTAACATTCACATGAGTAAGTTAAGATGATGCTGACCAAGCTCTCTCCAATTAAGATATAGTTCGCCCCCATGAATATATCACATACTGGAAGTGAATGACTCATTATTGAAATAGATTCTGCAAATGAGAAGGAATACAGTATCCAAATGTATTCTCTAGCTACAGGAGGTTTATCCTCAATTTACGTAGGTATGATGTCGAAACCGATTAAACTCATAAATGCTTGGAAGTATATCATGCCATTTTTGTTTTCTTACAATGTTTTAGGTAAGACTATTACTACATTTTAAACATTACTATATATGTGCGTTGACATGTCTTTGTTAAACCCTCGTTTTGTTAATACACGATCGAATGTAGTATTATAAAATAATTATTACATGAACTATAGGCACATTTTTAAATTGACAATTAGATCACTTGACATACAAATATTCGCTCGCACACCACATTATGTAGGTCACTCAATATATATGAGTATATACATTCAATCAGAAGGTTTTTGTGAAATGTTGCGCTATTTAATGTCATATACGATCGCTTGAAAGAGAAGACATAACTTAAATGTATCTGTCGATACGTATCTTCGTAACTTAGAGGATTATAATAATAATAACTACAATATGGTACATCATATATTGTTTATTTATGACGGTCGAAAACGTCATAGGTAAATACATCCTGGCAATTTACATATCTGAATAACACACATTCGACTAATTGAATGTAGCTTTTTTCTTATTACTAAGCTAATATTTTAGAGAGACGGAACAATGTAGAATCTGTCTGGATAACATAAGATGCGACTAACTATATAGCAATACTAATATATCCACCAAAAATCAAACAGAACTATTTACGTGTCTTGCATAAGACAGTTATACGCTCTATGTTAAGCTTTGATTGTATATGCCTTGTAATGTACACGTATATAATAACATCCCGAAAGACGACTTGCACTCTTAAGAACATAAATATTTTTTTATCTCGATCTTTGTAGTAAAACAATAGAAAACATTTCATCGGCTTAATATCTGTTCGAGTTATTTAATTTGAAAGTTTGTAAAAACGTATCATAGGAATGAAATGTTTTAAAAATGTACCTCCATGTAATGTGATCTATGGTTCCGTTCCTGATCGTACCAAATATGGTAAAACTTATGAAATGCTTCTCACTATTGTGCATATGCTTCCGCACACATCAGTACGACTGATGCATCTGTTATATGATTTAGACCACTTTCCATTAATAACAAAAGAACCATTTGAATACAGTGCATCAATTAATATTTTGCATAACATGCCTATGTGCCTATGACTGATTTCGTTTATTCCGGACACAAAGGAATCCCAACGCGTTTTCCATAATTCCTTTTGAATGTATGATATGTAGAAGAACTATAAAACAGGCCAGGCAACGGAATAATCGGCGTACGGGGATATATAAAGTTTGTCTTGTCATATTAGTAGCCTCTTTCCGCATTCGTTATAACAAACAGTCAGATATTAAGTCGTAATACTTAAAACATTTCACAGGAAAAGGAACGCCTTATTCTGAATGCAAGTTGGGTTTATTACACGATAAATTATTGTCCGAAACTCGACTAACTGTGATTTAAATATGCTTATTACAGACAGAAAAAGAGGCACTTTACTACTGACCTAAATATATAAAATATATGACCTACTATTATGTCAATTATCAAATTCTCTGATTTTAGAAGTTACATATATTCTGCTCCGTTTGAGTCATTTTATTTCCCCAAACTTATTATCCGGTCCTACCTTTTTTGATATGTGAACGTACATTGTCTTTAATCAGAGGCTTTCTGCAAATCAACTTGTAATCTACAAATTACATGCATTTTAAACTACTGCTCTCCTTTTCACATGAAGAGGGTGTTTCCGTTAGATGTCATTCAATAAAGGTAACATCCTTTCGTGATTTGCTTACTTGTTGTACAATTCTTGTGATTGCTCAGCTGTTATTAAACCTATAAAGATACAGATATGTGTTAAATAAGTAAAACAAATGAAATCTATACCTAAGAAAAGGTTTTGTGTCATACTGTAATCGGTTATGCTTATCTAATTGAGACGATATCTTCGCATACTATTTTCATACTTCTAAATGTAAATATTACATAATATAATAGGGAGTACTGCGTGCTTTGTCTGAGCACCTATCCTAACTTAAGCTAGATAGATATGGTTAAAACAGTATTTGTATGATCTTTTTCAAAGGAGGAAAGTGGTTACCCATTCCACCAACCTTACTTTGTGCTAAGTAAAGCTTAATACTTAAACGCATATTTTATCATGTTGTTTCCCTTATAGAAATATTTCATTTCTTAACAAGTAATGTTTGTCAGAAATGTTATTAGCTATATCAACTTAGACATTTACTTAAATACATTCCACCATACATGTTTTTCAAAATATATGGAAACAGAAATTATGAGAAATGTTGTTAAGTATTTAAGTATTCATAAGCGCTAGGTCAGGTTGATGGACTTGGAACCAGAGACGTTCACCAAGAAATGACATATATTCACCAACTAAGACGTTTAATCAGATGCAGAATAATATTAAATGCATACTGGCAACACATTAAGACTGATAGTGCGTGATGTGCACGACGCCTGTCTAGGATAAAAAACAGACAGGAAATGAATGGATAACACCGGGAACAGACACTGAATAAACAAAGAACCTTTGCAAAGAAAGCAATATAGTCTGAAAGCAATATAGACTGAATACCGTTTAAAAAAAATGAAATAAGTAGCTAATAAAGTCTTTGGTGTGCCAAGTTCAAAGAAATGACATATGTTTTGAATAATATGTAGTAACGAAGGTCGCCTCTTGACATCTGAAAAGTCCTAAGCAGGTCATCTCCATCAAACATTGCAGGTATATTTACAAGTACGCGTACAAATTGTTTATTGGTTAAAACAAACTGTATAAAGTCATTGTATGTACACACTAGTAACAAAGTGCATGATTTTTAAAAGCTACTGAACAGAAGATGACGTGGGTGGTCTTGATATACATGGATATCCTCCAAGGAGAGATGAAATCATCATAACAGTCGAATCTTCGTAAACCAGAAGATCAAACAAACGATACAGAAAATACTTGGTGTCAGCACGATTTATGTCGAAATAAAATTGCTCAAACTAACAACGAATAATTCAAAACGTGTGTGATTATGTCCTTTTTAACAATAAGCAATAAATAAGTTTTCAGATCTGTTCCTATAATAAAGTCTCTATTTGAATAATATCGAGTTCAGAAGTAATGTGGAAGGCCTTCAGGTTAGCGATAAAAAAAATGAATGATTTACAGTATATTACCATGTTTTTATCATTTATCTTCCCATTAGTGAGAGAAGAATGCCCTTGTTTTTGCTTTTACCCTTTCCCACATGCAACAAATACGCAGCAGACGATGGGAAACGTATTTAAATAAAAGTAATAGTATTGAATGAAGTTGAAAACATTGTGGCAATGATAAATAGCTCATTATGAATCATTTCCCTATTGTGTAACACTGTTTTAAAAAGTCGTCTCCTGCAGAGACGTCAACTAGCGTATGTTTGTGGGCAATATGTGATTGTGAATGTGGGTGTAACGGAGTTCCTTGTGTTATACCATGTCCAACACTAATACATATTCCATTATTCCTTTCCTCCAAGGCCACAGCTCTTAAACAGTGCCACACATCGGTTCTTGAATAATTTAGTAGTCCTGCGAGACGTTTATTGGAGATTTAACTGTGATTAACTTGTTGATGGTAATATTTGTGAACATATACTATCGAGGGGCAATTCTTTTTTCATCACATAAGTTATGGATAGGGAATTATCTGCTTTTGCGTTGTCTTTTAAAATACACATGGTAGTTGACGTATTTTTCGTGACCTCAGCTATCCTGTACATACCTAATGACACAGGAGTGACTGTTGGCTAAGTTGGTTCGTTGGATCATACCAAATACTTTAATAATGGTAATATTTATCTCATTACGACTAACTTGCTGGTGTCAGTATAAATGGACCAGTAGTACTTGGAACACTACCAGGAATCGCAAATAATGTTGAAAGACAGCACTCACTATTCGTAGATGCCAGAAGACCCCTACTCATCTGACACATACGGCAGCTTATGCAAATTTATTTGATTTTCCACTAAATATTGTTTTAGGTCTAACAACTGATTTTAAAAAGGAAAAATACGAGGGACAACCAGTTGGATTACAGTTCCCCACATACATCTAATCTGCAGCAGACGACATTGAAAACATATATTTAACAATAAGGAAACATTTTCAAAATGAAAGAAAATATATTGAATAAGGTTGAAAGCATTGATGTAAATGGAGAGGTTGCCCATGGTGAGCAATTTCTTCTTTTGTCAAAATGTTTACAAAATGTGTTTGCTGCTTCTGGGAAACGGTTAAATCGTTGTGTTTTTGGGAATAATTGTTCATTGGCATGGCAACTGTGTTAACTATGTGTATGAAAACGCGCTTAGTTAATTACATCCGCTTTCATAAGATTGTGTGGATGTTTTCCTCCTCTTAAGTTTCGGGGAAATATTCCACTTACCGAGTTATTCTATCAAGATGCGCAAGGAAATTGTAGCTAAAGTATTTAAATGAAGTGGAACATTAAAGTAAGAGTTATAATCTTCTCCTCTTAGGTCGGTATCTTTAATTGGTAATGTTAAACAAATTCATGGCAGTGTAATGATAAATCGAAACAATTCGGGCCTGGCATTCAAAGAGAATCCAGAATTAGCTGAACATTGCGTATCCATCGGATTTAATGAACAAAAGGTGCCATTGCAGAGGAAACGAATAGGACCGTACCAAACAATGAATCCAGTTCCTATTTAAAACAATGTTATACTTCAATTAAACTTTGCATTTCCCAAGAATGGAAATACCATTAGTTCATTTGATATATACATACTTAATCATGAATAGTAGAAAGAAGTCATTCAAATGTTTGAACAATGTATTTGATGTGTGAGTAGTAAAAAGCTATTGTAATCCAAGTTCAGCCTGGGAATGCTTTGTCATTTGCTCAACTTAAATGCATATGCCCGATTAGGTTTGCCTGCAATATAGCACTGTTGTGTATTATAGGATATCACCCGCTCGAATAATCTAAAATATAAATGTTGTGTTTAGGGAATTATCGTAATGGTCCTTGTCAGATTTAATACTCTAGAGATTTCACACATTTTACAAAATACAGTGAAAGTATTTCGATGTAATACCTATGAGAGATAAGTAGAGACAATCTTTCAGAGAGCGCGTAATACTTGATGAAGATTTTAAAATATACATTGTTTCTTTCCTGAAAACTGTGTCAGGTTATATAGTTTTTTGGGTAGGGCTTAGCATGGTGAAAAGTATAGAAGCAATGTATTATATGTGTTGCCTGCTTAAGCAAGGTGACACAGAAGGACCAGCCCGTCGTCTGTCTGTCAATTTGTCTGTTGTCAGTACGTATTATATGTCCGTTACCCTGTATTTGTTATGTGTCACCCTTCTCTCATACACCAATGCTGTGTACGTACAAATTCTGGTGTTATTGCAAATTTGAAAGCTTCGAAATTTATAATAAAATCTTCAATGGAATACTTAATTGACCAACAATTCAAATATACATTTCTAGGAACCCAATCTGCATTTAATTACATATGCCACATAACTAATTGCATGTACATGATACACCGTTCCGTTCCAATGATTAAGCAAAAGTTACGACTGGTTGGATTACAGATATCCGTTGAATAAGGGTTGTTTACAGATTTACCTTACGTAACAAGCGCTAAAATCACCAAAGATCATCATACTGAACATAGTTCGTCTTATCCATGAACCAACCACATTTAACAACCCTACAACCCAGGTGTTCCTCTGTTGTTGTTTCTTAAAGCTGATCGTTTCCGAGAATGAATGTGTTATTTTTTTCTTTAATGGCACTCGTCTTTTAATTAATACGATACGAGATAGGATTTGTTATTCGGATTACATTCAAACCGCCATCTTACGGGATTACATACCGGATGTGCCAATACAAATTATTTAATTAACCTAAGAGGTTTGTTATGTTTAACATGATACAAGTTATGTATTTCCTTTTGCGAACGTGAGTATTCATTCTGCCGTTTTTCAGAACCCTATCCCGTCTTATAAATAGAGAGTGAAATAACGCGTCTTGAATAATGTAAGACAGCCAACTGCCAGACGTCCTACCGGATGGAAACCAAAGTGGATTATTCACACGTGACTCGTCTGTATTATATAGCCGAGACTTTATACAAGGGATATTTTGCACATTTTAGAATCATTACTAAACCTCAAAAAACCTCAGTAAGGCGATTCTTTGTTGTACCCACGACATAGGATTGTTTTGGTAATAACGGAGTAACGGGTTGGAAAAGAATAGAATCATCTCCCTAATCTTGTCCTCTGTAAGGAGTTCCTTATAATTTCTACATGTGTTACAGCAATGTCAAGTGTGCGTTTGTCACGAGCCATCAACAAAAGGCAACTTGTGCCAAGAATCCTGAGTTTCAACTGTAGTTCACTCCAGTGTCCATTTCTTGTTCACATATACCACAGCTACGTATGGTTAGTTATGTCTATTCATCTGTTGCTTAAGTAAGATTGGGATACTTAATGTATTTATTTCGATGTTTGAAATGCCAATCTTGAATTTATTTATAATAGTTAGTCATAAGTTTATGAAACATTTTGTTTATGTGAAAAAGGCCTGTACAAGTATGCTATCAAATCAGCATACAAACTATTTAATACAATATTTAAAACTAAATATCAACAATTAGTGCAAAACAGGGATTGTTTATGTTTAGATGATTTAATAATTATGTGTGTGCTTCAAGTAAATCGGGATTTAAAAACTTAGTAAAGCAAGTAACAGTTTTATGTCGCGAGTTAAAAGAATATGTACCAGTTCAAAGGAATCTGATAATTTAGTCTGCATTTTCATATAAGCATCTTTCTATTTTTGGGAATTTGAATCCAAATTACAGCATTTACGTGAAACACAGTATATGCCACAGTGAGTTTTGATAATTTCAAAGAGTAGATACTACATTGTCATTTGTGTACAATTATATGAAAAAGTGTTCATTAAATCTGGCTGAATTAATTTCATTTAACAATTAAGGAGGACCCGAGCATTCCATAAATCAGTTAAGCAATGCTCCAGGGCAGCAGGGACATAGTTAAGAGGACGACGTAACTAAATTGGGTCCTAAAAGATCAACCTCCCCAACATTTGTAGCAAGTTATTCTAAAAAACTATTAAAGATATGACTAAAACAAAGATATTTGCATGAAGTTAAAAGATTCTTCTATTGCAATAGATAAAAATAGTCAAAAACGTTACACACTTTGATAGTCTTCTATCCTTATGAATAATGTCAGTCTATTAAAATATTCAAATTAATAAGAAATTCCAGTTGTTTAATCTTACAGAATATGTATGTTTCGTTTATGTGCCATATTTTGACTTTTATTTGCTACAAAATGTGGAAAATTGGAAAATTCTAATTTTTGAACCAGATAACAGGTGTACATATATAGTTGCTTATCCATCTTATCTACGTTCCTGGGGAAAGGCAACATTAATATTAAATCTCACAACAATTGGAAAGCAAACAAGAAAGCAACACTACTTGTACATGGGGAGTTGGATACTTGGATATGAACAAATTACAATTAAAATAGTTCAAGTATATATTCAATTTAGAAAATATCAATTCTCTCTAGTACATGATAAACAGTGAGCTAGGTTTTACTACAATAACATTAAACATAGGCAAACAATTCATTGCATCCTGGACGAAAACAATTGAAAACATGACAGCAGAAAATAATCAAAAGTGTCTATTTAATTATAATTACTCATATAACTTAAACATGAAATAACAGTAAAAACAAAATGGTTTTAAAACATATACAAACATGATTACTCAACGAGATACTCAGGAATTGGAACAAACGCAATATTCGTCAGTGGTTTACACTTTAAAGGACGTGGATATTCCAAAATCGATGTCATTCCATCAAACAACATACATGTATCTTAGTAAACTGTTCTTGTTATGTCGCACACGAGAACAGCATATGCCAATTTATATTGCGAGATGTTTCAATAACCCATTAAAGGCCAGAATGTGTGCAAAACTGTTATAGCAGAGGCATTTCACTATCTTCTAAAGTGTCCAATCTTTTAGGAACGTTCGGATTAAATAATTACACAAATAATACTGCACAATACAGAAATAATTATTGAACACTACAAATGCACAGACACTTTAAAGCTTGATAAGGTTATGTGAAATGAATATGATTGATTGCTTTGCGTTAAATGTCATTTCCATCAATATTACAGTCATATGACGGTGGCCAGATCACCTACCCATGTGTTTTCTTGCGTTCTCTCACCGGGACTTCATACAACAATCTGTTTTAGCATTTGGCTGGATTGACAGCCCGCATCGCTACCAATTGAGCTACCGGGGCCGACAAAAATGAAGAATAATCAAGTTAAAAGAAGATACGATCTCTTAATTTCATACATATGTATCACTAATTCATAAAATCAAAGCAGTATCAGATGTCATAAAACATTCAAACATGAAACTGGTAGTTAGCGATAAAGATGATCATATCCTGGAACTTTGATCATTTACATGTAAGATTGATTGATTGGGTTTTTACGCTGTTTTCAACATTTATTATCATATCACGACAGCCAGTTCATAGAACCATGTATGTCTTTGCTTACAAATCAGTACTGTACAAAACAGTTATTCCAAGAAACTAGCTGCTTTTTAACGTAGACTGTTAGTAAAGTTGGTGGAAGAGAAATCACGTGTGTGACATTGACTTTTGTCACTCGTCGGAAATATTATTGTCCGAGCCGGGGTTCAAACACAAAACCAGTGGATTGACAGCTCTTCTCGATACCAATTGAGCTACCGGGGCTGGACTGGAATGTAAGAAAATTAACGAACTCTTTAAACAAACAAAAATGAAATAAATAACACCGTTCACTCCCTCATTTGAACCGTAGGCGGTTGTATCATTTTTACTTTATTTTATCATATGAATGTATTGTATGAAATGAAGCTATTTACTTAATTCTAAATGTAAGCAAGTATACGATTAAAACAAACAAGAAAATGAAACCCGTTTACCCGAAATGTCCTCATAAACAGTTAGTTTCACTGTTATAAGCTCACCTAAGCACGATAGTTCGGTGATCTACTTTGATAAATCAGATTCCGTCGTCGTTTATCCCTTCACATTTGTCTTTAAACAATTTATCCCCTTAAACGAATGGACCAATTTAAAATTAATTAAAGAAGAATGCTTTGGATTTGGTCCTCTTTCTTTGTCAAATTGTTCAAATAACTAATTGATATGGAAAACTGTGATTGCAATTGTGAAAGAAAGAAAACAACTGAAATAATATTATTACTATTATTGTTCAGGACATTTGAAAAACATGGCCGCCAAGGGTTCGGGGCTTTTTTTCTTTATATGTATACAGTCAAAACTTTGATAATACACCTGTTCAAAAGTATATGCCCAATATTAAATTAGTGAACATGTTCATTGAGTGATTTTATATCAATTTAAGGCAAACTTTCCGTTGAAACACATGGCCATAAGAGGGCGGGCTTTCTTCATGTTATGTAATGTAAACAAAAAATGAGTGCCTTTGAAAATCAATTGGCGCCAATGTTTTTTGGATGACATTCTACCATGATTAATTCATCCCGATCCGTTTTGTAATTCACTTATTCTCAAATAGAGTATGACCAAATGTAATTCAGTGTTAAACAAATATCAAGTAAATATCTAAGCAATCAGAACTGCTGTTCTTAGAAATCCTTCGGCTTACGACATATATAAGATGTATCACATATTCGAGTTATTGCAGCTCTACTGTACCATATGACAAATATAAAATACCTAGTCATACGGACATTTAAGATTCATTTTCGCACGTTGGGATGGAAAGTGTTAAGTTTGGTCTAATAAAAGACTGGGGTTTAATCCATACACGTACTGAAATGTTGAATATATCTATTAATCTGTAGTATTCCAAAACTGTTAAACGATTTTACTTTGGCAAGCAACACTAACAGATTTATTACGTAATAAAGCTACGGGACTCAGACGAAGATAATGGATTTCCTTTTATTTGAAATTGTCAATGGCATGGTTCAAATAAGTTACAGTGTCTTTAGCACTAAATGTATATCTTCATCTATAAATACGTGTATATATATAACTAATCTGTATTTGAAATTGTCCAAGGCAAAGTTCAATAAAATCGCACTGTCTTTGGCTCTAAATGTAAAGCTTTATCTATAAATACGTTTAGAATATAATTTATCCGTATTTGAATCGTCCTGGGCATGGTTCAATTTACTCACACTGTCTTCGGCTCTCAATGTGTATCTTCATCTATAAATACGTTTATATATAACTAATTCGTACTTGAAATTGTAATAGATATAGTTCAATTAACTCGCAGTGTCTTTAGCTCTGAATGTATATCTTCATCTAAAATACGTTTATAGCAAAGTTAAATTAACTCACACTGTCTTTGTCTCTAAATGGATATCTTCATTTGTAAATACGTTTAGAATATACTTAATCCGTATTTGTAATTATGCTAGGCATAGTTGAATAAAGGGGATGACCATATCTAAGTTGTGAGAACTTGTGGCCAGACCCGTTTGCATATAACATGTATATTTGTAAGTTTAAAGTTTATTCTGTATATATATATTGTGGGCAATACAACATGTTTAAAGTAAAGTTGAATTATCTCACATTGTCTCAAGCTTAAAATGTGTATCATCTATAAATACGTTTAGAATGTAACTTATCAGTATTTGAAATTGTCCTAGACAAAGTTTAATTAACCCAGATTGTCTTCGGCTTTAAATGTATGTCTTCATCTATAAATAAGTATAGAATATATATAGTCTGTATTTAAAATTGTCCTAGGCATAGTTCAATTACCTCACATTGTCTTCAGTTCTAAATGTGTATCTTCATCTATACTCGCATTTAGAATATAACTAATCCGTATTTGAAATTGTACTTTGCATGGTTCAATTAACTAACACTGTCTTTGGCACAAAATGAATATCTTCATCTATAAATACGCTTATAATATAACTAATTCGTATTTGAAATTGTCCTAGGCATAGTTGAATAAACTCACACTGCTTTCAGCTCTGAATGCATATCTTAATCTATAGATACATTTAGAATATAACTAATTAGTATTTGAAATTGTCCTTTGCATGGTTCAGTTAACTAACACTGTCTTTAGCACTAAATGTATATCTTCATGTTTAAATACGTTAATATTATAACTCATCCGTATTTGAAATTGTCCTAGGCAAAGTTAAATAAACTTACATTGCCTTCAGCCTTAAATGTATATTTTCATCTATAAATACGTTTAGAATTTAACTAATCAGTATTTGAAATTAGTTCATAGTTCAATTAACTTATACTGTCTTCGGCTTTAAAGGTATATCTTATCTATATGAATGAATGAATGAAATCTATAAATACTCAGACCGGACAAACTGGATTTTATAGGGTGATACAAATTGTCCAGGGAATAGTTCAATTAACTCAGATTGTCTTCGGCTCTAGATGTATATCTACATCTATAAATACGTTTAGAATATAACCAATCCGTCTTTGAAATTGTCCTAGGCATATTTCAATTGACTAACACTGTCTTTGGATCTACATGTATATCTTCATCTATAAATAAGTTTAGAATATAACTAATCAGTATTTGAAATTGTCCTAAGCATAGTTCAATTAACTCATAGTGTCTTCAGATCTAAATGTATTTCTTCATTTATAAATACGTTAAGAATATAACCAATCCGTATATGTTAACTCACAGTATCTTCAGCACTAAATGTATATTTTCATCTATAACTACGTTTATAATATAACTAATCAGTATTTTAAATTAGTTCATAATTAACTTATACTGCCTTCGTCTCTAAATGTATATGTTTATCTATAAATACTCAGACCGGACAAAATGGGTTTTATAGGGTAATATTACTCGGGAGAAAATATGTTGATCTTTGCGAACTACATGTACTTTCGCTAACGCAAGTTGTAGATAAAGATCACCCTCTCTATCTCCTCAGACTTATTAGAAACTATAGAATACATTTTAAACAAGACCGCGTACGTTCTAACTCAGACTATGCGTATACACGGGTGATCTGGGTCGACATTAAACAAAGTCAAATCGTAACTTTTCCCACTGACTGGTACATTTCATGATATTTTCTTTACTACTCGAACATTAGGAATATTAATAAACGAGGTGTAAAAGAGATGTTACACGTTTAGATAAACCTCGGATTCAACCTAACGTGTGTACGCAAAATACCTTCTCCAACTATTTACCAGTCGAAATTATCATTTAATCAACTTCATTTTTTAGCGAGCCTTATATCATAAGTAGATATGCGTTCCTGTTTTAGCATTCATTGTTTCCAAATTGCTATAATTTAAAATCGTGTTATTGGTAAGGAATAATGTATCCCCTTTAAACATAATCCAAATACAGGCGATACCTGACGCCTCTAATCTTTAAACATTACCCACATACAGGCGATATCTGACGGAATAACGTATACCCTTTAACCATTACCCACAGACAGGCGATATCTGACGCCTCTAACCTTTAAACCTTACCTAAATACATGTAATATCTGACGGAATATCGTCTCTTCTTTAACATTCCCCAAATACAGGCGATATCTGACGCCTCCTATCTTTAAACATTATCCAAAAACAGGCGATATCTGACTGTATAACGTATCCACTTTAAACATTACCCACATACAGGCAATGTCTGTCGGAATAACGTTCTCCTTTAAACATTACCAAAATACAGGCGATATCTGACGCCTCTAACCTTTAAACATAACCCAAATACATGCGATATCTGACGGAATAACGAATCCTGCTTAAACATAACCCCGATATAACGTCGTTATCTGACGATTCTAACCTTTAAACATTACCCATATACAGGCGATATCTGACGGAATAACGTATCCCCTTTAAACATAACCAAAATACAGGCCATACCTGACGCCTCTATCTTTAAAAAGTACCCAAATACAGGCGAATTCTGACGGAATAACGCATCCCCTTTAAACATTACCCAAATGCAAGCGATATCTGACGCCTCTGTAACAGACTATTTTGAACACTTTGTTTCAAACGGAAACATTGCTCATAATGAGCGATTTCTTTTTGCCAAATCACTGTGAACTCTCTTCAAAAATAAAACTTTTATATTAAAACATGATTTCAAAGTCCTCTGCTGCAAAGATTAGGTATGCAAGAATTTGTTTATAATTGTACTACCGTTAACCTGACCACCACGTACATTTGCGTACAACAAAGATCCACTATAAAATGACGTGCATACGTTTTCATTAAATTCTAATTACTTGATTGATTAGGGTTAACGCCATGTTTCGATTATATTAGGGCGGTTAATTTACCAGGACATGAATGTTTTGGCTTTCTCTCACACCTGTACTCAACACAATATCTGATAATCGATAAATGGAGAAAATAAAATGTTTGATGTCAAGTATGACTTATATATCTTAAGTAAATCACATTCCTTCATTACTGATTAAGATTAGCTTTTAAGCCTTATTTTAATAAAGTATGAGTTCGTGTCATTTTCGGCTCAATTTATATAAATATGTCACTGACCGACTTTTTTTAACGATCTACAAATGCATTTCATATTCGATCCAAAAAGGTTTCAGATTGTTAAATCATGGAATGTAGAATTTCGAAGTTGAAAGGTACATAATCAAAACATGACTTCGGGAATTTATAAAAACGTTAAATCCAAAATCCGACTCCATCTTTATTGTTCAAATTAAACTCGGGCCATACATATTTAACTGTCTGTCACATACTTGTATATACATGGCATCGTTGGCTCCAATCTATCAAACTATTTGAATACGCTATGGCATCTGGGAGACAGACAACGACTGGCTTCCATACACATGGTATTATTATGATTTAAATTCGAAATTGTGAAATACGATATTATATTTATGCAGACTTAAATCTTAAAACTTCTTTGAATTGATATAAAATACGTTCGTTAAATATCTAGCTTTACTTTCTAGTCTACTTCTTAAACAAAGAGGGTGTGTTAATGTGTGTACTCTATCAAATGAGACTTTAAACTATGAATGTCTTTACTCAATTCATTTAGGCAGAGACATATGTATTTTATCTCTCTCTAATTTAAGCATAAATATACTTGTGGCTTAACCTTAACTACTATATGATCTAAAAATAAAAACTCCATGGTCGGTCGCGAATTCGATCGGGCACACAACAAAAGATTACAGACACTGAATCCCTACGTTCAAGTGTTCGTATTCGAATTTCTTTAGTTCAGACCAGATATGCTTCAATATCTTTGCGGCACCAGAGTTCATTGTCTGACACCAGACATGATCGAAACGTTGAGTACAAACGTATACTCTCACTTTGGTTACTCCCCAATTATAACAGCGAAATTCCATTAGTCGTGTCATTATTTGTTAAAGAACATTTTGCCTTTATAGAGCGATAGAAATGAGCCGCGTTTAACGATTTGTGATATAATTGAGTCGCCGTGACGAGATAATATAACACTAAATTGGCGTACTAATAAGAAGCAACACTTTAAGATTTATTTCATAATATGCTTCTCTGGTGCGTCTGTGTGCGTGTACATGCTCGCCTCAGACTTAAATGTACACAGAGGCATTACATTCCGAAAGCAATGGATGCGGCCAAAATATGTAAAACTTTAATCACGTTCATAAGACTCCGTTCTAAGACAAAACATGGCATGCGCCATAAGCGAAATGTAGTCTGTAATCATGGAAAATGTGCCGTGCATTTCTCAATTTACGCACACCGATATATGCACGTTGCAGCCGTAGATATGTCTCTAAAATAGATTGTCAAAAGAAATTACTGTTATATTGCTTCATAAGAGATAATCACCCATTGTAACGTTATTTCAGTTATAGTACGGCGCCAATTGCACCTAACGGGTTCTTCCTAATTTTCTCGAATCAGTTATCCACACAGCATTTGTCCTAGGCATTTGGCTACCTTGCTTTTATAAACTACTAAGCACATTTGTTGAAAATAAATGACACAAGGCACAATGAATTGTGTCTATCATCGAAAAACCTGAATGGTCGAGCGAGGGTTTTAACTCGGGACCTTTCGGGTGATATATCTCGCCGTTACCGGCTGAGCTATAGAGACTCGACAACATTACAGTATGACTTAATTTCTCTGATATGGCATACTCTTGTATTTGAATTCACTTATGTAACCTATGTTCTGGACCTCAAAAACTTGACAAAGTGCCTAGCAACTACTAGAAATTTAACAGCTATAACACAGTCGCGAAGTCGTATTCCATGTTGTATGGCGATAATGCAAAATTATTAATTCCATTTTTTCTATTTTAATTACAATATCTTCTTAACCACTCAGCTTATTATATGTTGTGTTTGGATTAGGTACGCTACACCTTTTTCAGAATATGTATCGTTCCTTTTCCAGTTTGAAGAATTTCACACTATTTTAATATCAGGTTAAATCGCATACACAGGCATTTAATGTGTATCAATCAGTGGAACATATATTATAGGTTATTGCATCAATATGGGAAAATATTGTGTTGGACGAGTTCCTTCGGCTGAGTTGCCCGAGCTTGCGAGGGCACTCCGCCGAAGGAACGAGTCCCAACACAATAGATTCCCATAATCATGCAATAACCTTTTTATTGTATAATTTGATATTGGCTATTTAAAATGTGTCGTTTTGTTTGTTTTAAACACGTCACACTTATTAGAAAATTAACAGTCGTTTTGGATTGCTCAGATAAATAAACATTAACGATATATCGCGCATTTGTACTCTCCTTTACGCTGGTTGCTAAGGTCGCGGAAAATATAATTTACGAACCGCCATTGTTGTCGACTCGAAATTGGAATCGTCGACAAAATGATGTGTAACGCCTTTTCTAACAGTGTTTTTCATTAAGAACTCGTGTATTATCTTATTCTTGTATTTACGCCTGGACATTTGTTTTTTTATTACGATTAAGATGCCCCTTTAAAAGGGCCTTTTGACCTCGCAGTATGTTCAGTAAAGCGAACATACATCTTTGATATACATATAAAGGCTACTGCGTTGATAAACTTCACATCGGAGGATAACAAAACAAATCTGAAGACCTACCTTTAAAACAATCATTTGCTTATTCATCCTAGCAGTTATGAATCCCTCTTTATGTGTTGATACACTTATAATAAATCGTCAACGACAATCAAAACAACACTCGAGCAATATTATTGATGTACACGTCATATTATTACGTCAGGAACTACGTACGTATTTACTAGCATAGCTAACGCTATAAATAGACCAGATTGGGTTTTGTGTATGTCTATCGATTTTTCACTACGTGTCATCTATAAAAGATGTACCAAACAATGTACTACGAACCGTATAAGCACAGCTTTTCCCTAGGACTATCAGAGAATCGAACCTTGAGCAGATCACATCTGTAAACTGATTCAAGTCCCGTCTACATTGATACACAGCCTAAACAACACAGCTGTTTTTTTTTATTTCATTTTTATTTGTTAATATGCCTAATTAGTTGTTTTAACCATTTTAATGGCTTCACTTGCCTGCGATGCACTAAGCCCTGACAGTAACAAAGTAGAAGTAGAAGTTAGCTGGATCTCTAAATCACGAAAGGTTGGATGAGAGCGCTTTGTAACGTTAGTGTATGGAAATAGTTCCGTCCTTAGCGTCACGTGAAAAAGATTCCAGTGCAATATCAACCCGTGCAATATCAAATGATATTGCATCCTTTGTTCATATGGAAACAAGAGGGAACAATATCAAAGTATACAATAAAACAATTTATAACATTGTTCGGTTTTCTAGACGTACGTGCATATTGTTAACAACGGTATGAATGCTTCAATAACATTGTGACGTAAAGGGGGAGGGGGCGGTTAATTAAACTCATATGTTTTGGTATGGTTTTCATCTAGACAAGACCTGTGTAAAGTCAAAGGTCGAGTACAAATACATAACCTATTGTCTGTAATGGACGGCTTTTTATTGCGCTCACGCTCGTTATCGCTGTTGTATAAATAAACTACTAAAATGCCGTCAATTAGGTTGTAACATTTCTAGTCTTATAGTGGTTCAATTGAAAATTCGCTAAGGCTGGTCAGGATTTGTCCTGTTCCGTTTCCTGTCTGTAATTGTGTTTATGTGAAAAATACATAAACATTTTAAAATGGAAACATATACAGAAAGAAATATTTCCCGTTGTATACCCTCTCTGAAGCCATTTATTAACTTGCTCAAGTTTAAGGCGTCCGTTAGATAAATAACCCACATATTTGTTATTCGAAGCGGTAAGAAGAACTGACCGCCATAAGCCATGATAAATGAGAGGCTTAAAGCTTAGTGACCCTGACTGGAATATTATTGAACTCTGTCGAGAAGCTACGATTCATATTAAGTGACGTGAAATCGAAGATTACAGTCTATACTAACACCGAATAAATCCAAATAAGTCCAACAATCGGTTGATAAAATATGTGACTTTTGACTTGGCAGTAGTAAGTGTCTAACCGACACATTATTATTTATGAACACCTTACCATAAGTTTGATACGTTCGATAAATTTAGTCATTTCAATTCCCTTATGCTTCCAGAGCATGATGATTCAAGTTTATGTACAATGCTGACTGACAGGAACAAAGCAGAGTAAAGAAACAAACAACACAAATCGCTTGGAAGTATTTGAAAGATGACAAAACTGACAGATATATTAACAATGTGGAAAGAAGAGAAACAACCGCATATTTGTGCCAGTTCTCCTCTTTTCACAATATCCCTATACCAATGAAGATTACAGTAAATACGTTTAGATCTGTCTGACAATAGGTTCATTTCAGTCCATTGATATTATCAAATTACTGAAAACAAAGGTACGACATTTTACATAATGAAGTTGAATCAGAATGTAAGGATTTGTTTTTTCTCCAAGACAAAGTAATCATGAGCTTAAGTTTTAGTAATTACATTGAAAAATACTTTGGTAAAGGAGAATACATAGTGCAAGGAAACAAAAACGTTTTTTAAAATTTCAGGTACTTACCTGCATTTCGAAAGAAGGGTTTTACAAAATAGAATACGATGCACGAGAATATTATTCAAGCGTATATATCATGCGTATCCTGTCTAAAAGTATTACTTGTTTCTATCACAACATGGATCACAGGGCTTATATACCTTGTCTGACGCTGATCCCAACTGCAAGGAAACAAAAACGTTTTTTAAAATTTCAGGTACAAGTGATCAAAACAAAAACTCAATTGACACCAAAAGCACATACATAAGAAGAAATGGCGCATTTATGCGGATAAAGTGTCGACATTTGAACCGATACACACAAATTCGCTACGTTCATGTGTTCGTATTCGAATTACTTTAGTTCAGACCAGATATGTTTCAATATCTGTGCGTCACCAGAGTTCATTGTCTGACACCAGACATGATCGAAACTTTGAGTACAAACGTATACTCTCACTTTGGTTACTCCCCAATTATAACAGCGAAATTCCATTAGTCGTGTCATTATTTGTTAAAGAACGTTTTGCCTTTATAGAGCGATAGCAATGAGCCGCGTTTAACGATTTGTGATATAATTGAGTCGCCGTGACGAGATAATACAACACTAAATTGGCGTACTAATAAGAAGCAACTCTTTAAGATTTATTTCATAATATGCTTCTCTGGTGCGTCTGTGTGCGTGCGCATGCTCGCCTCAGACTTAACTGTACACAGAGGCAACTTTAATCACGTTCATAAGACTCCGTTCTTAGATAAAACATGGCATGCGCCATAAGCGAAATGTAGTCTGTAATCATGGAAAATGTGCCGTGCATTTTTCAAATAACGCACACAGATATATGCACATTGCAGCCGTAGATATGTCTCTAAAATAGATTGTTATAAAAAAGCATCGAACATTTTTAAAATTTATAAATGCGTAGGGGATAATATTCTGAGTTTCGTCTAACATGTATTTGAAACAACATAAAAGCAAAAATTTAAATCTAACAGGGTACATATAGTTAAATGATAATATATGTATCAAGTGTGTATCGCATTTTACTTTAAATTATAATAAGACATTGTTTGTTTGATATCGAGATATTTGGATAAACACATAATTAGGTAATAAGCATTTTTATAAACATATTCATTGCGTATTATTAATGCTTTATATATAAAAATGCCTAAATTCAAAGTTACAGTTTTACTTTAGAAGTTGAACACTGTCACAAGTTTCTGCTGGTTTGGTTTATTTCAAAATTATATTTTAATATGTTGCTTTCTTATATCAATATTAGGGATGGGAACGAATATTGAAAACGATATTCGAATATTCGTTTTCCTTATTCGAATATATTCGAATATTCGATTTTCGAATCAGAAATCGGTATCCGATTTTAGGTTATTCCATTCAGATACTCCCGTTTTCTTTTTCAAATTTTCCAAGTAAAGGTATGAGCTATTGTTTACGTATATATTTCATGTTTTCAACTGAACTTACACTCTCTTTTTTCCCCAACAGATAGGAATCCGCTGTGGATAGCGTCGGGGATTTCGAAACCGGGTGTCCCGGGTTCGATCCCCAGTCGCGGCAATTCGGTCATGGTGGAGTGCTCTTGGGCAAGGCACATTTTCTAGCCTAGTACTGGTTTGTTCACCCAGGGATCATGAATAAATTTAAATGCGCCCTAAATGGCCTTAGCTGTCGATGCGCCGTAAAACAATATACATTCATTCCCCAACAGATGTATTTAAATTTAAATTTGAAGTAAATCAAGAAATAAATCCCTTCCAAACCAAATCGCAACGTTTTGTGAGCCGTATATTCATTAAGGTGTCGCTTTTTACCGAGTTTAATATTGAATCGAATCAAATAATTAACGAAATAATTATAAATCTTATTCATACAAAAAGCATAGGGAGTTGGGTGATATTTCTTTTACCGATTTCGTCTAGTCAATTTAACCGCGTGTTGGAAGAAAACAAAATCGCGGACGATTCAATTTGTTCGCTTATGTGACTGCATTTTTGAAGAGGTAAAGAGGAATGCTGCATACTTTTGAGACGTAATGCGATGTTTACATATGATTTATTCAATGTTTGCAACAGCTGTCTTTGATGTAAACATCGACTATGTTTTGGTTAGGCTGGGAGGGTTTTACGGAACTGCAGACTGTCAACGTTTATACATGTTTGTTGATTTAAAAATATCGAACAAACTGGTCGTCAATGTGATGTCTGGTTACACACGATTAGATCTCTGGTTAACGTACGCGTGACAATTATTGATTTTATTATCGTTTCTTATGTTTTGACATACGTTGTAAAAACACAACAAACGACACATACACAAACTTTATCACTTCACCCTTAATCATGATTAGCTCCAACTCGCGACCGATGTCAGAATTTTACTAATTATGTTTTGTTTATTTTTAGAAAATAGTACACTGAAAACGAATATTCTTATTCGACAACAGTATTCGAATATTCGTCCTTTTTCGAATATTCGAATATTCGTCCTTTTTCTAATATTCGAATATTCGTTCCCATCCCTAATCAATATACAAAGCGCATCAAAAACAAAGCGATTTCGTCCTCTAACAAGAAACCTACTTTGCATATTCTGTCTGTAACTGGTATAAGTTTATGTCTTTTCCATCTTTCTGCTTCTATATCTTGTGTATGAGAGGCTACGTTTAGTCTAGCAAAAACATGACATATTTTCTCAGAAATTCAATGTTATAAATAAGATTGAAGTTGAAAAGAACTGATATTTCTGTAAAACAATGCCCCAGACGAATTAGAAATGTGGCCTTTCCAGTCTTGCAAAAACATATCATTAAGTCTTTGTTTTACTAAAGATAGAACCGTTTTGTACATTTCCAACACCCTGTGCTAACCACACATGATTAAAATCACTTTTACAAAGAATAACACGTTATATAGAAGCTCAATAAACTACATTATTATTATTTTCAATATCACTTAATATAGGTTGTAAACTTTGTTTATATATTTATTTTCAATACAATTTTCAATTTTGAACAAAAACTTGATAATAATGAAATATGTGTTTACAAATAAGTAGTCTAATGCCTACTTTTCCATAAACATAATAAATTATTTGTTGTTGTATTCACACTAAGTAAACTCTTGAAAACCTTTAGACTGACTCCTTCAACTGCTTCTGCTAGACTTAATCCAAAACCTTTGGAACTATGATTCATTATTAGAAGATAACTCGGATATAGTTGTAAAGATTTATAAATATATTTATTCATCCGGAAAATTCCCATCAAAGCCTGACCCGCAAGAGTTTATTAGGCATCTGAAAACGGCCCACCGGATGTAGAAACTATGCCATAATTAGAGAATGTCTTTTATGCAACCGTTATTTGTAAAAAGAATTTGCAAAAATGTTTTCAAAAGTCGCCTGCTAAATATTCGTCAATATAGAGAAGGTTTCGTTTTACTGCGCTTCCTTTTTCTTGCTGCATTCTGCGGCATATTTTGTTCTTGTGTTTTACAGTGTAAGCTATGTCAAACCAAGAATGAAACACACCTCTGAAAATAAGAAAAATAATGAGCAGACACGGCTCACCGAACAAATATGATGATCTTTAAATATGTGTATTTGGTCGTAAGGTAAATCCTGAAATATAGACTTGCAAGTTAGGAATCTACTAAAATAACGTTTCAATGCAAAATATCCTCCTAAGACAACACTGCTTGAGATAATTATATTGTCAAGCGAAAGCTATCGATACGACTAGGGAATCACATAGGACATATATTGATTCATGTAATAAAAATGTCCACACATGTGAATTTATTTACCTATATGTCCGACTTACTGACAATATATTCAAGTCGATCATAAGTCGTTAATAGGAACAACATTGTAATCGGAAAATGTATTGGGCTTTAGAAAAAAGTAAATTTACTTAGAGCCAACTGTTATGAATACGATGGCAAAAAAACTGTTTTTAATGCATACGTTTCAGTTGATCTTTGAATTATAGCTTGTTAATACCACTTGTTTAAACTGTGATTTGGTCAAGTGAAGAATTACAACCTGTATAAAGTCAAATCATGTAAAACACATATTTAATGTATGTTTAAATGTACGGTCTCTATATAATTCCATTCAGGGGCCATTGGGTGAACGATTTACACGCACATCGAAAAATGCATATTCCAAAAATTTATAATTCAAATTACATCCCGCTCAGACAATTATCTGTGTGCGTATTAATCTCTTAGTTGAGACACTCATTTCATACCGCGTGTGATGGATACATGGGTAACACATTATCTTAAGACGGTATCACGTAGTCACACTGGATTAGTTTTGTAAAACAATTAACGATATGTCACGTCTTATGTGAAGGCCTGACGTGTTTATGTTGCCACGGAACTACTTGCCCTTGTTGGATAACGTCACGTAAATCATTAGTCTTTGCGTAATATACGGTTAGTACAGTTTCTGAATATTTTGGGAACACTGATACATTCTCGTCTTGAGTAATCGTTGTTTTTCCGAAAAGGTTCTATAAGCTTTCTACGGCAGAGCCATGAACATCCGTCTTTATGGCTACTGCTTTTAAAGTCAACTTGTCATTGAGGTTTCTATAAATAAAACGGTGCTGTATGCCCGCTGATGTATACCTTTGCGTTTTGCCGATATTGGCCAGTTTAGTGAAATAGTGCGGCGATGACATAATTGCTTGTGATATTCAACATTCAGCTACATATGTGAGCACACGGGACATACAAATAGAACAGTATTTACAGAGGTAACTAAATTGCTATCTGTTATGTATATATATAAGTTATATTACGGTGCATTTATTTATTTATATTTACATTTATTATCGTTATCAGCGTATCACGTGTATACTATTCTTTAAAACTAGATTCACGAGCCTATTATTATTATTATTGTTGTATGGTTGTATGACTTTTAATGTATTAACTTAATTTAATTTAATTGTTTATTTATGTCTTTGTTTTATCAGTTTGAGCATATTCTGTGATTAAATTTAAATAAATTGAGTAAATAATCATACTAAGGCATGTGTATCGTTAATATGCAAATACCAGTGTCAAATAAAGAAAAAGGCTTCACGTAACACGTAGAAATAACAGTTGTGTGCGGAGTCATTTATATATATGTTAAATTTTAAGAATGTTTATTAAAACTAGGGACGGCAACGAATATCAACATAAGTAATATTCGAATACATTACAAACAGTTTATAAATGCGTTATTTGCTGTAAATAAATGTTGTCTTATTTTGTTCAAATTCCAGGACTTTTGCATTTAGATTTCCGTTCAACGAGTGCATTCGAAAGAAAACATTGTTGGTGAAAATTAACTAATTGTTCACTTGCTGAATGTATTTTTCTTTACGAAAGATGTAGTTCTGATTGACATGTTTACATCTGCAATAATGTTGAAATTACATAAATTGTTCCGAATCTTCTCCAATCTTTATAAAAACATGCCAAATCAGACAGTGACCGTCGTGAATGGTGGATTCCGTGATTAGAGTAGAAAAATGACACTGCCTATTAGGAGCAATTTAACCTTTCTCTTGCTGTGTTAAAACTAATATATTATTGAATATCAGCACGAAATATTCCGAGTACCGGGTTGCAAATCAACATAATTAAGAAATCGGATAATTACACGCCCAAAACGACGGATTTGTCTGATTGATGTATAATTGTATAAAACGTAACTACATGTTTATACAAGTTGAAAGTACGGCGTTTAGGAACGATCATTGGTATTGTATCGAAGTCTTTATTATCCCAAAGCAAGGATATACAGTATTGACACCTTATACAATACGCGTAAAATAGACCATCGGTAACCCTTTACTTACATTTGTTTAACCTAAAAGCGTGGGCACATATTTCAACATCTAATATTTAATTTAAATATATATATATTAGAATACTCCTGATTTTCATCGAATATTCGAATTATGATTATAATATTCGAGTATTCGACCATTCGATCGAATATTCGACTATTTTAATATTTGTTGCCATCCCTACTTTAGACATAACCAGGCTTCATTCTTTTGTTTAAATATCAAGCGATTCAGATGACCATGTGATGCACACACTTGTTAGTTTGGATATTACGATTAAAAAGTAACATTGACACCATTAGTTATAGGAAACGTAGTATTCAATCGCTGAAAGCACGTATTCCAAATACCACGGGTACCATGGATGTGTTATAATCACCTTGATGGTGACGTGTTTAGAGCGTCCGCATTGAGAACGGGGTATAAGTGTTCGATGCACGTGTGTGAGAACGAGCTACTACCGGTTTTAAATATGCAGTTATACTCAGAGGAAAACGTTAGGTCAATGCTTATACTTTGTGACACTGATTTGGAAAACAGAAAATAAAAGTAAATCAAAATTACATAACCAATAGCTGTCTTCCTGCTGTGTGAAATACCGCCCCATAGCATAATATTCCATCACCGTATCTATCACGTTGGAAAATGTTAGTAGTGGCAAGTATTAAACGTTCTGATGCGACCATTTAATTTTGCCATATAATCTCAATACCATGTCTCTGTTAGATTAATATGATGCTTGTTGTCCAATGATCATATCATAAAATTGCTTTAAAAATCAGGATTATGGCATCTTTAGTATTGTTAATGAATAGTTTATACGACGTGAATTAAATATTAAAGTTTTGACCAAAATTATTTAGGATCGTTTATGTTTCCGGATATATCATTTAATTGTTTCTTTTAATAGTCGTGTTGCTTTGTATTGCATATGTTTTTGAAAATCTTCCGCTGTTCTAAATATATCAGTAAATTGACATCTCATTTATTATTTCTATAATTACTCAATAGGCTGTAATTAACCTTTCTTCCTGAATGCAGTCACGTCGAACCAAAATGGATTCGCTTTTTGTGCGGGTGTGTTTCCTTTCTTCATGTCAAACATAAACTCTTCTTTATATGACTCTTATTGGGATCAATGTGATACTACCAAAACCAATTGTACGGCAAAGAGGATTAATTGAATGATTGATCATCTTGGCCTTACAATTATAAGATTAAATTTTGACAATAGCTTTAATCATTTTACAATCTTTAAAACTAGAGTATATGACCAGTTGGAATATGTCAGTTAATAACTCGCCAAAGTTGGCATATTATTGTAAGTTCAAGAAAGACTTATCTTATGAAAACAAAATTAGACATTATTTCGAAAATAAATGGCTTAAATTATTTGCTTGTTTTAGATTATGCTTTCATAAGTTAGAAATTAAATCTGGTCGTTTTTATGGTATTCCAAGAGAACAGAAGCATTGAAAAGTTAGCTCTCCCAACCTAATCGAAAATGTATATCATTTTCTTTTATTTTGTCCAAAATATTCAGTTATCAGCCACAATCATCTTGGTAATATGCAATGGCCAAGTATGTGTAAATTTAATAAATTACTGTCAAGCTCAAAACAGAAAGTATTGATAAATCTATGTAGATATATTTCGGAAGGTTATTCTATTCGCGATGACATAAAAAGACTTGTTGTTGTTCCCTAACTATTCTTACTGTGTATCTGTTTCATCTGATATACAAACTATTGTTTATCTGACATATTATATAGTAATATATGTATTTACTTTTGCCTAAGCCATATTCTTCCACTTTGTAAATGGCCATAGACAAACTATTTCGATATGTGCAGGATTTAATTGAATTTAATTGAATTTAATTGAAATTCAAAACGTTTTTCTACTTCTTTAAAATGAACGTTTTTCTTGAGACTAATTCATCGATATGTTGGGTTTGGTCATCAATAGTTCTTTAGTGTAAAAAAATCGAACCAGTCGTTTCTTTAATGTTTTCTTTGCTTTCCATGGTTTTCCATAGTATGTAATAAAAGATATTTATTAATAGTTTGAGTTTCCTTTCAAGTTGAACTGGTACTGTCAAACATATTCATGCCAGTGGAAAGTGCTTTGATTCGCAACGCTCTTCTATCTTGAAATGGTTTACAAAAGTAATAATTTTATATAAACAAAGGCAATACTATATAACACTACTATTATTTGAATATAATGCTATTCAAAATATAACCATTATCAAATAATATTTAAACTTTCACACTGAGTTGATAAATACTATGTTAATTGATAGAGCTATATGTAAGGGGTTTTTTACATGCTATACAATACTTATTTAACGTTATTAGTCGCCGGGCAGAGGCCCGCGACGTATATTTTTAATAGCTTTTCGGAAATGACATGGGAGACCAACTTATTATTAGAAAAAAACAAATTTAAATGTCTTGAACATATTACAATTGCATTTGCTTAAAAACACTAAGTTATAACACATCTAAAATAAAATAAATATTCAATTGTTTTAAGTATTTGCAGTTTCTTTATTTTGACTCACATTTATGTGTTTTTTTGTTTTATTTACGAAGACAAACCAGTCTCTATTAGACTTGCAGCAGACTGTTATTTGTTAATATCGAGATAAAAAACACGTTCTCCTTTAAATAGCAATTTTAACTTACTGAATGTTATTTTCATGTTCAAAGAGATGTCTTGATTTGTAAAGAATGCATTTAATAATGTTTATCCATGTATATCTAAATTATGAACTGTTTCTATGTTTCTAAGCTAAAACTGTTGATCACGTGACTATCTTATACCGACCGCGTAGATCAATCTCCTTTGCAGAGAGCCGTTATTTACACTCACTTACAAATAGTTAATTATAGGTGATTTAAAATGTTTATTTGGTTCGAAACAAATGAAGAAAAGAACAAATTGAGATATAACTGGTTTTAATAGAAAAATGACTTTGAATGAATACTCTCTGCCTATAAAGAGAGTGTACAGAACGACAACTCTGCAAAGAACGTTCTTTCGTACAACATTATTTCGACCTTGACAATTTTAAATGTGTCATTAGATTCCCTACAGGCATTTTGACACAAGGGCGCTCATCAAAATATGATTTTAAAACATGAGTAGTTTGTTCATTGCATGATAAAAAAGGAAGGAAAGAATAACAATAAATTAACATGTTGTAGTGTTCAGTTTATGTTGAAATATGTTTGAAATTATACAACAATTTCAATAAAATTTAACTGTTTAGCTGATATTATACTTCGTAGTGGTCTAATTTATAAATATTGGATTACATTTTAACATTTGTCAAAGTATGATATAATTTGGACGCCAAGCTATTCTTATTTTAAGAAAAAGAGAAAACTCATGTCTTTAGCGATTGAACCATTTTTCTCATTGTTTTAAAAGTAGATTGCTGCAAAGGTGTCCAATGTTGACTTTAATAGGGGAAATGTGAAATGACGTGCTATTGCATGCAAATCCTAAATTGTCTGTTTTGTGGTTTTATTGATAAATAATAAAAATAAAATATTCTGACAAACATATTAAAAAGTGTATGTGGAATTTACAAATCTTATTATTATTCCTTATTGAAAGCACTGTATACATACTAAGACTAATGATTGGCAAGAATTGTTTTTTCAACTACTATAATGTAATTGCTATGCATAACTGCAGTATGGATTTCCGGCGACATTGATGTGTTGCATCAACTTTCTCTTGTAACTAATTTATATGGAAACTCGATTATTTTGAGTACCAACATCAAAGGATTTCATTGGATAACACGACAGATGTTGCGGAGAAACGAGCTGTACACCCTCCTTTATTGAACATCTAATTATAGTGTCAGTTAAGTCACTGACCTTTTGCAAGTATATTGACGTCTGACTTTGCAATACTTTTTACGTAAATTGGACTTGTAAATTAGAAGCGGTTGATCGGTATTGTCAGTTAATTCATTCAAGTTTGTTCAAAGAATGGCGTAAAGTGCTAATTCTAGACATTCAGACCATGGTAACTGATGCTTAATCAGTGAATGGTTAACGTATCATCCATCACTTCTTCTGTTGGCTTGAATGCAATTATCGTAATCAGGAACCTTAAGTACATAGAGCAGATGCATATCGTCAACATTTTCTTATTTGAAATGTTAAACCGATGTACAGTCCATTGGCTTGTTTTACAATGTGTTCATATGTTTGACCCTATTATTGCATTGTATTCTAAACAAATTTAACTACGATAATCCGCCATGGATGAGTGGTTATCTTTAATTATTTATCAGTCGTGCAGTAGGGACAGTGCGAACAAGGCACATTTCCTAGACATCGACTTGTTTGTTTACACCGGGATCATGAATAAGTTAACTGTCGCAGTAAAATAGCTGAAATAGTCATGAAAACGGCGTAAAACCCTATCAAAACAAAACAAAAACAAAAAGCAGAAATACACTCTATTTCATTTGTAACAGTCCTTATTGCATATCACTGCCTGTGTAGTAGGCGTAACTACACATGATTTATAATCTTACACTAAGGACGAACCATGAAAATGCTGTTGAAATGTAGAACGTACATATTGTAGTTTGCATTATAAAGTTCGTAGGTAATATCCACCGTGCAACTGGTGACGTCTCGGAGATAGACAACCAGTGAGTATGGTCACAACGTTCGTAGGTTATATCCACCGTGCAACTGGTGATGTCTCGCAGATATACAGCCAGTGAGTATCGTTCACATGAGCCGTTCCACGACAAAAGCATCAGTGTGGACTCAGGGTAAAGCATCAGCATGCCTCGCAGGCTAACCCAAACATACACTGCTCTTCTCATCTGGATTTTCTGTTTCGGGAATCATTAGTCTAAACCTCTATACACCTGAGACGTAATGTGGCGGCCGGGATGATCTAGGTCAGCACATTACGTAGAGTCAATAATGTTGGTTTTCTTGTGGAACGGCTCAAATATTACACTGTTGATGCAACAAGACGACGACGCCGTTCAAGTTCATCCTGTGTGCGGGTGCATAACAATAACTATTTGACCACGAACGTTTCCGGTCTTTTATCGCATAAATATGGATGTCATGAGTTTCATTTGATATCATACCAATGAGATTTCTGGCGGAGGTTCTTTAAATATAACGTAGATGGTTGAAGTTCATTTTGAAGGTAATGAAAACAACCTTTACAATTGATGGAGTCGAGAGGTTAATTAACGTATGGGGATACTTACATACGTAAAAATGTAGGAATTATTAATAAGGAGCCTTTTAATAGTCGTATTTGAAACTGCTGTAATTAAGTAGATGTCGAGTATATGAATACTGAACTCTTTAACTGTGTGATGATATGTTAATAACTGTAAATCTGCCATCTGCCTTCCTAGGGAGGCACATAGGGTCGATATGTGTTCCGTCTAAATGCCCGTTAGTGGCATACTGATAGGCGATGCCTGTATTCCCTAGAATAGAACAATTTGTGTTTATAATGATTTTATAACAATTTATGATAAGCGTAAAGTGAGTGTATGACTTGTGTTTATTTTGTCATAGAATTGTTACCTCTCAAACGTGTAGCCTTTTTTGATAACGCTATAAATGTATGAAATATTTTCGATGTAATTTCGTTGGAAATGTATATTTATACAAAGCCTGGTTATATCAATTTATTGGTTTATATATCGGGGATTAAGATGTCGTTTGTTACAACTATGATTCTGTTAGAATGGTGGATTTCAAAGTAATATGGACTCCCTGATTTTGCTGTTTAGAGTTTCAAATTGTTGGGATACATATCATGCATTCTTTGGAAGTGTGGATTGGAAAGGCTAGACTGTGAAAATCACATTCGGCATGCTAAGTTAACTTATTGTTCGTGGCACACATGTAGTTCCTAAAACACGCAGTCGTTCGCTTTCTAATGAGACGATAGACATTGGCTAACTTACTTAGGTTTATTAATTCAACTCCAATATACAGACCACAGTTGGAAAACTGTTTTACGGTACTTTCATGTAACGACTGTGACGAATCACTGATTAGATATGACTGTAAGTACTGTCTTGGTCGACCGTTACTAAACGCGGAATAGATGAAACTGTTCGAAAGTACTTTATTTGTGTCGACTAAGACGGAAATGTGACTTGATAGGATTTGTCTACAGTACATCCTGAGGCGACTGTGACGGAACATTGTTTATATTGATCCGTTCTACAGTAGTCTCGTTTGGTGACTTTGATGGAGCACTGAATAGATTGGACGGTTCTTGATGATTTTTCTTTAGTAACTGTACAAGAACACTGATACGATGCCGTTCTTTACTGTGGAGACTGCCTGAAAACTGACTAGATGGGAATGTTTTACAGAACCTTCCTGTGACGAATGTTATGAAACACTGACTAGATGTGACTGTCTACAGCGACTGTGACGGAACGATGTATAAATGGGACTGTTCTACTGGACATTTTTTGTGGCGACTGTGACGTAACACTGACTAGATTTGACTGTTCTACAGCACTTTCCTTTTGCGTGTGTGACGAAACACAAACTACACGGGAGTGTTCTACAGTACTATCCTGGCGAGGAATACTGACCAGCTTGGATTGTTTTAGAATACCTGCTTGTTGCGGTTCTAAGGGGAAAATTAATTGTTGGAACTGTAATCCTGTCTTTCTGGTCAGAAACATTGACAAAGACATCCAACATACCTCACAATAAGGTTGTCACCACAAACCATGTCGGCAGAATAAACCCCAGGTCATTTTACGCCCAGACAACAGTCATTTTGTCCTATCTCGACACGATTATCATCTCTATACCATATGATCCGTCCCGCGAGAGAATCAACATTATGGCCTCTGCGTAATATAATGAGCCAAATCAGCGGGCAGACTGATCCGGGCCGACTCATTCCGTTTCAGAGGGTAGAGGTATAGAGAAATGATTCCTGAAACAGAAAATCTACTGGATGCGAAAAGTGTCTATCCGGGTAAGCCTGCGTTCCGATCCGGGTCGATAATTTACGCAGAGTCCACAGTGTTTGTGTTCTCGTGGGACGGCTCATATGTACATACATAATTGGTTATGGTAAAAATGTAATTGCTTTCAACAGACGATGCTTACTGTCATCTGTCTTAGAGCCATGTACTTCATCTGGTCCATGTACAATAATTAAATCATTGTTCGAATTCCTTTTTGTTTCAGGAAGACAGTCATTACTTTCACTCCAAGTACTGTTTATTATGTTAAGACACTATATACTATAATGATATATTCACGGTTATAACTGATTTGTAGCGAGTAGACTGCATTTTACATTGACCGTTGAGAATTGAATACACACGAGTTATGCATTACAGTTGAGTTTGTCATACATCGACTCTCGTTTGAAAAATCTAGCTCGTTAATGCATGTACCCGATGAAATTATTTGGTCAATATTGTCAAGTGCGTCTTTTGGACATACAATGTTCACGTCTAATTCAGGCTCAATATCTTCTTCTTTGCGTATGTCTAATGCCCTACTAGCCAATTAGAAATTCGTCTTTAAATGTACAATGACCTACGCCGAATTTGGTTTCTATACATTCTAATTAGCGAATGTCTAATGTCAAAGTAGACATTCCATTTATTTGAATGTATTATGCCAGACGAATAATGCTCTGTCAACTTCATACATTCAATACTGTCACTATTTGTTAAATAAGTAACCACGGCAAGTCATCAGGAAAGCATTACGATGAACCTTTCCATCGAGTGGTGTTCGACTAGTATATGGCCCTGCTTTCAACCTTTTTATTCACCATTTGAAAAGCAAGATAAAATAGAAGAGCACAAATTCGCTCTTTTAAAAGACCAATGAGAACTACAAAGTAGGGAGTGGATACAATTCACAAACCTTTAATCAAAACTACACATTTTTCATACCAACAGTCAGATAGTTATTAGCTCATATACTTTTTGTCTTCTTCTACTTTTCATCTTTCTTCTTCTCCCCCTGATCATTATCATTATCTTCTCCTACGCATCATTCTTTGTAGTATAGAAAACATTGCAATAATATTGAAATGCATTACATTTTCAAAATAAAAGACTTATTTTCGAAAGTTTTAATTGTTGTTTGTATTGTTACATTTACATGTATATCTTGTATGAAATCCCTCCAGATGTTATTTCATAAATATTTGTATATGACACAACTTGGAAGTATGGAATTATGAATGACCTCTATGATTTTGGCATAAGACGTCGCCATACTTATCTTATTTGTGCATTTTTAACTGGCCGTCAGTTCAAAGTTCGTGTTCGTGATTCTTTTTCTGAACCACACGAACAGAACATGGGTGTTCTCCAGGGATGTATTCTTTCTGTTACACTTTTAAGTGTTAAGATTAATAACATTATCAAATCTGTCAATCCTGGAGTTGAATGTTTTTTATATGTTGATGATTTCTGCATTTGTTACAGATAAAAAAAGTATGCAGAAATAAAACAATTGCAACAAGCTTTGAATACTCTGCAAAAATGGTCAAACGAAAATGGCTTTAAATTTGCTAAAAGTAAGACCAAATTAGGCACTTTTGTCAACTTCGTAAACATCACATAGATCCTTATTTACCACTAGGTGGCACTCGTGTTAAGGTTGTGTCTGAATTTTAATTCCTTGGTCTATTATTCGACCCCAAACTGACTTGTATTCCTCATATTAAATATCTTAAAACTAAAGCCCAAAAAAGCTTTAAATCTGCTATGCGTTGTGTTCCATATGGACTGGGGAGCTGACCGTAAAGTTCTCTTGAGACTTTACAGGTTATTTATACGATCTAAATTAGACTATGCGTGCATTGTCTATGGCTCTGCACGAAAGTCATATATTGCATCACTTGATACGATTCACAATTACGGTTTATGGCTAGCCCTCAGCGCTTTTCGAACCTCGCGCGGCAAATGTCTCTATGTAGAAGTCAATGAACCATCCCTATATTTACGCCGACAAAAACTAGCTATGTGTATATTTTAAAACTTTAGTCTAACCCTTCAAATCCCACTCATAGAGTTGTTTATAACCCTTTATATCAGTGATTTTCTTTTAAGAAGGAATGGGCAATACCGCATTTTGGTATCCGTTACGGTCCATAAGTCGCTAAGCTTGATGTTGAACTTGACGACATCGCGAAGCAGCATATCTCAGATGCTCCACCTTGGACTCTTAAAAGTCCATTATTCATTTATGATCTTACAACCGATAACAAGATATGTACAGATGCTATTGTTTTTAAATTAAAGTATATGGAAATTAAAAATGCATATTTTAACTTTTAGCGTATTTATACAGATGGTTCTAATGATGGCAAAATGGCTGCTGCTGCCGTAGTTCCTGATGGCGATTTGATAACATTTCGGTTGCCAAATAATGTTTCTATATTTTCTGCCGAGTTAAATGCAGTTCAATTGGCTTTAAACCATATTGAATCCGAAGGTTATGGCGATATATCCTTTTTACAGACTCATGTTATGCTATACAGGCACTTCAGAATGACAAAATGGAGAACATATTATTGTTAACCTCCTTTCCAAGCTATCGCGTATTTGTGCAACATCACATGTAGCATTTTGCTGGATTCCCAGTCATATTGGCATTCATGGCAATGAAACTGTTGACCGGGCTGCAACATCTGATCTTTTACAAGATAGATTACCTTTTAAGATACCTAATTTTGATTTAAACCTTTAATCAATGTTTTAATTCACGCGTATTAGCAAAGTGACTGGAATGATAAACTCCACTCAGTTTAGCCGTGAAGAAGTTGTTCTTGCCCGTGTAAACACACATGGTTAACGCTTGCCTACTTACTGAAAAGAGAGGAAGCTCCCTCAATGTATTCCATAGTTTACTCATTTTTCAGTACAGCCAATTTTCTTCTTGAGTGTGCTGATTTCGCCCCAATACGTGACAGGTTTTTCAAGGCTCAGAGTATGCGTCAGCTCTCCTCAACTGTTATTTGCTTTCTTTAGGGAAGTAATTAATTTTAATTAGAATCGTGTTTTTGCATATTCATTATTCTTACTGATCCTGTTTTACAATTCCTCAGATATTGTTTATCTTTATGTTAAGTTTTACATGTTTGGCTTGTATACCTGTATCTTATTTTGCATCGCATACATCATGTTTGATTGTTTTATCTAATAGTCTCAATTTTATTATTTCATCATTTACAGATTGTGAATTATTAAGCGCCCAAACTGACCTTAGTTGTTGACGGGCCTTTAAATCCCATTCATTCATTCATTCAATATCACATTATTATGATTTCATCATTTACAGTTGTAAACGAATTTTGATAAGCGACGGGCCTTAAAATCCCACTCAGTCATTCATTAATTCCTACCAATATATGTATTTTCTGAGCCTTAGTTTCGTTTTGTTCGAGGAGATTTACGAATTGGGCTATATGTCTTGACTGCATGTCTTACCCTTTATTGATACCATTGTAAATAACCTCTTTGTTTCCCCGTTTTCAATGACTTGTTTATGCTTGTATATATGTTTGTATATATATATATATATATACATATATATATATATATATTTATGTTCTCACTTGTGTAATGCATAATATGTAATGTTCTTGTTGTTAAAATTTGGAAGAAAAACAGAATATCTATATATATATATCTATCTGTACAGAAATCAATTAAACAATCTGGAGTGATATGCCCTTGATAATTTAAAGTGTATGCGTGAATTTGGACAAGACGATAAATTAATTATCAAGTATGCACCCGGCATTTATCTTGCCTGTTATTGCTTGTATCTTATAACATGGCACTTATAAGTTTACCTTGATATGTATTACTTATAATTAATGATTGATTATTTTCAATTTGATCCGACAAAAATGATCATTTTACCCCTTTTCGGAATCCGCATTGTATGTACGTTTTTCAAGCAATCAATGTAGCTAAAACAATTACGCAGAATGTCTCTAAATGATAATGTCTGCTGTCTTGAAATCAGACAAATATCTACAAATGCATACAATTTATATATTGTGTTATATGTGTCTGACAGCCACATCTTACAGTCAATCAATACTGTTTGAACTAATTTTGTAAAGGTCATTTTTCCATAAGTACCCGGAAATCAATAAGAATGGACAAAACATGTTAAATCTTGGCATTGTCCCCCTTTCCGATGCCGATGAAACCAAGGTTCTTGATACAATTCAAATTGTCGAACTCTTGTGATAAAATAAGAAATACTTCAAAAAGGGGTCAGTATGACAGACGATGAATAAAGAGTGATCGGAATACTTCAACTTGAGCCTTAAGCTCAGATGATCTTAACTCTTTCAGCGCCGAATTGTTTAAAGTAGACTCTTCCATGTTCAAAATCGGGCGTCTTCATTTCTCATGTAATAAAAGTTTGGATTATTTTGATAATTAAAAGGCAAACAATGCTGATTTCAGGTGAGACAGCTCGTTACGAGCTGACTCACCTGAATCAGTATTGTTTGCAAAAACCTCAATATTGCCTTTGGCGCTGAAAGAGTTAAGATGGAAACTCATTAACAAAAAGTACAGGTATTCAAATAAATTGCAATTGATAAATAATAATTTATGATAATTAACAATCGAATAATAAGTTACAAATAACTGCCGTTGATATGCGAACAATCTTACGGCATACATGTAACTGTCGAGAAGTAAATCATCGTCTTTCTTTTCGACGAACGATCGATGTATAATTGCATTCGGTAGATACTGGATGAAATCTATTTCTCGTTCTTATAACGGAACCAAAAACTATCCTCCATCTATAATTCCTTCTGCTGTTCTTATTCCGCTGGCTGCCCATTGCATAGCACTGTTGTTATTACCATGGTGTTCATAATGCGGAGTTACTATTAAAAGGCTGCATCATCTGCAAATAACGAATTTGTTTTGCTAGTATGTGTTTAGCCATTAAGGATATATCGGACATGAATTGATTGAATTATCTTTGTATCAGTTGTCATATAATTGCTTAGTTTCATATCTGTAAACTTTTCGAAGTACTTTAATGGATACAGTTTTGAGGAAGTAAAACGCAAACATATTCATCTTGAATAGATATTCTTTGTTCCAAAACAGTTTTAAAATTCTTTGGATATCCCTTTATAATCCTACTGCTATCAAAGGGGTCTGTCATTGTCGTGTCTCCCAATACGCCATTGTTGCATGCCTGCTTATTTATACGTTTGTAATTGCCAATATTGGCCAGTAAAGGACAATAGTGTGGCCGTCACATTTATGATTCTGATATTCAATATTCCGCTTCGTAGGAAAGCAAACGGGAAATACGAATAGAATAGGTAATGTAGTTGTGTCTTGTGATATTAAGGTGAATTTATTTATTTGTTTTAAATTTGACTATTTGTATTTAATTGTATGTGTATACTGTTTTTAATTATTGTTCTAGATGGTTGTTTATTGTAAAAATGAGATTTAATTTCGATGCTTTATAGGTATTTATTCAAGTTTAGCCATATAATTTATTTTAATTAAACGATATAGTTTAAATCAGAATCAGAAGCAGTTTAATAATACGAAGGTGTGTGTACCGGTTGCTTTATGCAGAATGTAGTTATCATATTGTTATACGCTTGTTAAGAAACGTGTGTATTGAAATCATAGCAAGGCTACATGACATTTAAGTTTCTAACATCGGGGATTAAGAAGACTTAATCCTCTGCTTAAATCGTGGATCTAAGTGTTGTCGGGATACATAAATAATTGAGCCGTCACGCGAGAAAACCAACATTATTGACTTTGCGTTAAGTATCGACTCGGATCAACATAAGCATGTCGCGAAGGCTAAACTGGACTGACCCTTTTCGCCTCCTGTGGATTTTCTGTTTCAGGAATAATTACTCTATACCTCTATACCCCTGAGACGGAATGTGTCGGCCCGGGTTAGCCTGCGCGGACTGCGTGGACTGTGCCGGCTGATCTGGGTCGATACATTACGCAGAGTCAATAATGTTGGTTTTCTCGTGGAACAGCTCAATTGTATTCATTCGACACTGGTACATTGATAGTCAATTGAAAAAATAATAAATAAAGTGTGGACCCGGATCAGCCTAAGTACGCTGCGCAGGCTAACCAGGACACTTTTCACCTCCTGTGGATTTTCTGTTTCAGGAATAATACTCATAATCATATACCTCTATGCCCCTGCATATTTTCTCGCTGCACGGCTCATATGTACAAAATATATTGATATATACATAGAGTGTCCGCTTTGAGCGGGAGAACAGAGCAGAGCTCCTGATAATGGAAGTTCTAAAATCCTTATTTGATCCTCTAACCCTAGTTTGTGGGTACTCAAACGAATTGTCTCAGTGAGCAGATTCCGTTGAGTACCCACAACATATGATTTGCTTGGATCATAAGAGAGATATTGTGGGGAAACGAGCTGCGTATCAACATAACAGAACAGAATATAGGTTTATTTACAACACAAGCATATAAGCTCATTTTGCATAACATACATAATTAACTGGGACGTCCATATCTATTGTGCTATTATATATATAAAGATCCCATCTCCCGAAGGCTTTTATCGGCCAATGTATTAGAGGCATGTTTGAATGATCCACCACTAGAAACAAATATTCCTAAGTAATTGAATGTATTAATAAACTCAATCTAATTTATAACACTATACAGCGATTTCTGTCAACCCGATTCAGTCGTATATAGTCAGCTGATCGAGGATAATACCGGCATTTAGATTAATACGTACGTGCAATTTTATGTCGTTCATAAACAGGGAAAAGATTATAGGGAAGGTTATATTTTACCTTGTAATAATCCGACATTACTAGCGAAGAATTCAGATAATGTTCCAATATGTTTCACACAAAGCCTAACCTTCGAATACATTGATTTTAAAACCCCAAGTAAGTTTCTATCTATACCCGATTATATCAGTTTAACCCACAGTGCAAAACATGTAAATAATATGTCTTTACTATTAAACTGATTTTCAATAAGGGAATTGAGAATGAAGATCCCATCAGTCGTGCTATAACCGGATTTAAATCCAAATTGGGCGTCTGTTAGAATGTGAGTTGTCACTGTCTAATCTTTCAGCCTATTATTTAATACAACAATGAAAAGTTTAGTAAAACAGCTTATCAGTGATATGCCCCAGTTAGGATCAGTTATGGGGTTAGGATCAGATGAGTCGCCCTTCTTGTATATTGGTACTATAAGACACTTAGACCAACTTTTGGGAAATATTCTTGTTTCTAATATATATAATAGTTAAATAATAGTTCAAAAGAGCTAACTGTTAAGTCCACTCTCTCTTTCAGATATTCATATAGTATGTTATCATGTGAGCAAGCTGTATTACTATTTTAAAAACTGTTTACATGCACGGCGAATCTCACATTAGGTAATGTATTTATCTAATTTTTATTTATCCAATGCTAACAGAAACAACAACAACGAAACATATTTACATAGTCGGTTTTGAACAATCGGTTGTATTTATTTTCCTTACTGCAAACTAATTTACTCACATCCGTTATAGTTCCACCATTGCTGCAGAGACGTGATAAATAATAATTATGTCAGTGCTACTTTGATACCAGATTGTTACTAATATTTGAGTTTTAACGAGACATTATCTACATAGAGTTAAAATATGTAAATATTATCTTCGTCATGATTAGGCAGATAATAAATATCATTGCGCGTTCTATCTGTCTTGCAAATAACTCCGATAATACTCAAATCTGGAAATTACAAAAGGTTCTATAAATAACGCACGAGAACCTTGTTATCTCAATATTATAAACGCTTTATTTTGTAGTTGTTTAAATATATGAAAGCGTCTAGATGATAAGACTGGTTTACAAAGGTTTAAAGAACACAATATGTCAGTGTGTACACACGTTATGTATACACGTCTGTACGTTTTAGAGTCAATTAGCAATCAATGCTGAAAGTGTAGCTTAATTTAGTTTGGAGATCGAGCATTATAATATATGCCTATATTTTTATAAATTGAACAATTTGGCAAATAGTGAAATTGTGCTTTTTGAGTATGTTTGTGTTTGTGTTTGCACTCACATTTTTCGAAGAGGTTTAACAACCTTAGATACATAAAAATATACTGTGTTTATATGTCTCTGACAACCCTCAATCATGCAATGTGAAGGGACGAAATTGAACAGACCTGTTTAATAATGGACATCATTGAAACAAACGCCAAACTAATGGATACTGTTTTCTCTCCTTCCTTGATAATTTAGTCATTTCTAAAGTGTACAAAATATTTTATCTTAATATGGCCCAGCGACCTGGTGATGAACATGTGATTACTCGAACAATTTAGATTACAAATAGCCATTCTAATGAGCTAAAATGGTAGTCTACCGAGTACCAACTAGATTTTTCATAAATTTGGAATGGCCTAACACATCACGACCAATTTCAGAACGTAACTAAAAAATCACCAAGACAACATTCTGGCATTATTCTACTGTCAAAAGATGCAGAGTTGATTCATTCTCAAATTTACCCGCACCAGAGTCATCGCAAGCCCTACACCGATATACTGCTTGTTACTTTGCATACGATCGCCACTACAGTGCCATTGGCGCTTTGATTTAAAAGTGCATTTGATTTGTTGATTATTGATAAAAAATCTTTGACTTCATCATTGATATTTTGTGCTCAATGTTCAGATGACAAGTCTGTAAAGTGAGTGAAAAGGGCTTTTAAAGAAGCACTTCCCCCCATTACATAATGAAGATTTCTTATTAGATAATTTTCAAAAATCTCGAGGACAACAACGTCTCATCTTATTCACATTTTTGACTAATTCAATATTAGAATTCAACTTTTTCTACAATAATATTTGTAATCTTTTCGAACTCTAACTAACTAACCCCATTCGTGCTACGTTTGATCTGGTCCTATTGAATTGTTTAATCCATGATCTAAAGCTATCCCGCTGATATTACAACTGATACGCTGATGTCAGGATAAGTTAATCAGCAGTATTCGCACATTACACATCGGAATAAACACCCATACTTATGTGTAAGTGTTCCATAGGTTGACGTTAGTACTACTTGTGTCTGTTTACCAATCCTATTTGTCTAGGAAGGAGGTTATAGAGTTGCCGCATTTCTTTCTTCAGCTTTGTATCTCTAAGTTACTCAAAATAGATATATCTGAGAGTTGTAGACATTGTACGTGTAATGCTGTTTTTATCATATAATGAGACTGAAAACATCAATCTCAAAAGCAGGACATACAATCGTTTTTCAGTTATGGTTAAAACTTTTAACTACGATATAATGCAGCTAAACGAAAATGTATTATATAACGTATACTGATGCTCACAAAGTAATACACTATCCTACTCTTTAAACCATATGATTCAGTGAGTCAAAATTTGTTATACAATAGACTTTTGAATAATCATCACGTTTAGATGATAATGACATAAGAAGAGTCGGTTATTGCTTGGTCCGTATTAAACATATGTATACTATATAAGAGACACATTGCCATTCAATCGACTGTTTGGGTTGTTCTCAAACAACACAGGGCGTAAAGAACACAAACATCAATGTTTCCTCGTAGACTGTTTGGGTTGTTCTCAAACAACACAGGGCGTAAAGAACACAAACATCAATGTTTCCTCGTAGACTGTGTGGGTTGTTCTCAAACAACACAGGGCGTAAAGAACACAAACCTCAATGTTTCCTCGTAGACTGTGTGGGTTGTTCTCAAACAACAGAGGGCATAAAGAACACACACCTCGATGTTTCCGCGTAGACTGTGTGGGTTGTTCTCAAACAACACAGGGCGTAACTAACACACACCTCGATGTTTCCGCGTAGACTGTGTGGGTTGTTCTCAAACAACACAGGGCGTAAAGAACACACACCTCGATGTTTCCGCGTAGACTGTGTGGGTTGTTCTCAAACTACACAGGGCGTAAAAAACACAAACCCCGATGTTTTCTCGTAGACTGTGTGGGTTGTTCTCAAACTACACAGGGCGTAAAGAACACAAACCTCGATGTTTCTGCGTAGACTGTGTGGGTTGTTCTCAAACAACACAGGGCATAACGAACACAAACCTCGATGTTTCTGCGTAGACTGTGTGGGTTGTCCTCAAACTACACAGGGCGTAAAGAACACAAACCTCGATGTTTCCTCGTAGACAGTGTGGGTTGTTCTCAAACTACACAGGGCGTAAAAAACACAAACCCCGATGTTTTCTCGTAGACTGTGTGGGTTGTTCTCAAACAAAACAGGGCGTAAAGAACACAAACCCCGATGTTTCTGCGTAGACTGTGTGCGATGTTCTAAAACTACACAGGGCGTAAAAAACACAAACCCCGATGTTTCCTCTATACTGTGTGGGTTGTTCTCAAACTACACAGGGCGTAAATAACACAAACACCGATGTTTCCGCGTAGACTGTGTTGGTTGTTCTCAAACTAAACAGGGCTTTAAGAACACAAACCTCGATGTTTCTGCGTAGACTGTGTGGGTTATTCTCAAACAACACAGGGCGTAAAGATCGCAAACCCCGATGTTTCCTCGTAGACTGTATGGGTTGTTCTCAAACAATAATTTATTTATTTATTGGGGTTTTAGGCCGCTTTCAACATTATTTCAGTTATATCACGGCGACAGTTCACTTATTCATGATCCCTGGGTAAACAAACCAGTACTAGGCTAGAAAATGTGCCTTGACCAATGGCACTCCACCATGACCGAGGTGCCGCGACTGGGGATCGAACCCGGGGCACCACTCGAACACAGCGGATTCCTGTGTTCTTAAACAAAACAGGGCGTAAAGAACAGAAACCTCGATGTTTCCGCGTAGACTGTGTGGGATGATCTCAAACAACACAGGGCCTAAAGAACACAAACCTCGATGTTTCTGCGTAGACTGTGTGGGTTGTTCTCAAACTACACAGGGCCTAAAGAACACAAACTTCGATGTTTCTGCGTAGACTGTGTGGGTTGTTCTCAAACAACAGAGGGCATAAAGAACACAAACCTCGATGTTTCCGCGTAGACGGTGTGGGTTGTTCTCGAACTACACAGGGCGTAAAGAACACAAACTTCGATGTTTCCGCGTAGACTGTGTGGGTTGTTCTCAAACAACACAGGGCATAAAGAACACAAACCTCGATGTTTCTGCGTAGACTGTGTGGGTTGTTCTCAAACTACACAGGGCGTAAAGAACACAAACCTCGTTGTTTCTGCGTAGACCGTGTGGGTTATTCTCAAACTACACAGGGCGTAAAGAACACAAACCTCGATGTTTCCGCGTAGACTGTGTGGGTTGTTCTCAAACAACACGGGGCATAAAGAACACAAACCTGGATGTTTCTGCGTAGACTGTGTGGGTTGTTCTCAAACTACACAGGCCGTAAACGACAAAAACCTCGATGTTTCTGCGTAGACTGTGTGGGTTGATCTAAAATTACACAGGGCATAAATAACACAAACCTCGATGTTTCCTCGTAGACTGTGTGGGTTATTCTCAAACTACACAGGGCGTAAAGAACACAAACACCGATGTTTCTTCGTAGACTGTGTGGGTTGTTCTAAAACAACACAGGACGTAAACGACACAAACCCCGATGTTTCCGCGTAGAATGTGTGGGTTGTTCTCAAACTACACAGGGCGTAAAGAACACAAACCTCGATGTTTCCGCGTAGACTGTGTGGTATGTTCTAATACAACACAGGGCGTAAAAGACACAAACCCCGATGTTTCCGCGTAGACTGTTTGGGATGTTCTTAAACTACACAGGGCGTAAAAGACACAAACCCCGATGTTTCCGCGTAGACTGTGTGGGTTGTTCTCAAACTACACAGGGCGTAGAAGACACAAACCCCGATGTTTCCGCGTAGACTGTGTGGGTTGTTCGCAAACTACACAGGGCGTACAGATCACAAACCCCGACGTTTCCGCGTAGACTGTGTGGGTTGTTCTAAAACAACACAGGGCGTAAACAAAACACAAACCCCGATATTTCCGCGTCGAATATGCGGTCGCTTCTGTTACAACACAAGAGATAAACAACTTCAAGGTCAATGTTTCCCCGTCGGTTGTCTTATTACGCATCCACACACACCATCAGTTTAGTTCGCTTTTGTTGTTCTTGATGGGCGTGCAGATTTACGCTAACTTCTTGTAACAATATGTAAATAAACCTCACCTAGTTGGAGACATTTTTAAAACACTTACAGCGCCGAATTCCCTAGCGTTTAATCTTCCATGTTTAAATCGGGCAACTCAATTCGTCATCTTACAAGAGTTTGCGAATGATTTGATAACTAGAACGGAAATAATCGCTTTATACCGTAAGTTATAGCAGAGCCCTGGTAGCTCAGTCGGTAGCGACGCGGGTTGTCAATCCAGGATATGTGAGTTCGAATCCCAGCTCGGCCATCATTCCTTCGCGGTTGATAAGAGTCAATGTGTCAAGCGTCATGTACCTTCCTTCAATGGGCTAACAGTCTATGCTGTAAAGCAGTCAGTTTCTTGGAAGTATGTTGTGTGGAGTACTGGTGTGAGAAGTATGTTGTGTGGAGTACTGGTGTGAGAACGCCGGGAAACACATGCGTACCAAATATATCATTAATTTCGGTGAACATTATAATTGTTTTCGGGGTAACCAATAAGGAATTGTGGGTACATTTCCGAGACATATTCACCAAAACAATATTCGAAGCAGGTTATATTATTATATAATACATGTTGTTATGTGTATTATATATTATGAAAAATCAAGATACCAAATATATCATTAAGTTCGGTGAACATGTCTCTGTAACCCTGGTTTGAAAGCAAGCGTCTCTGTCGACTTACATGTACCAAACAATGTTCTGCTAAATACACCTTCCTTAAAATGTTGATAATAGACAGAAAATAACAAATAAGCAGACTGCAAAGCGTTCAGATCGATAACAAATACTCTATTTGGTATTAACAACGATATTCCCTAATTAGCCACTAATTCTATCCATTACGGCGAAGTAAACGTGCAGGAAGCGTCATCAATTCATCATCTGGGGAATTGTGTCCTATTACTTTCAGTGTCTCCTAAAACCCTCATTAGCCTATGCATACGACGTAAAATAAGTATAGTCTTCACTTGCCTTTGTATTATATAATAAAACTTAATGTATTCAGTTGAAATGTCATAAATTCGAAGTTAACTACATTTTCTAAAGACGATAATTAATAATCGACCGCTTTATCCAGTGAATTCGTGAAAAAAATAATTATAATGTTGTGGGCACGCTATGCATGCACTTGTATACTGTGTTTGTGTTTGCGAGAAATGTTTCGTTAGATTATGCTATGCCTCGGGTTCGCTATTTTGTACCAGAGAGATTTGACACATCCATGGTAATTTGTTAATGGCCATGATGATGTTTCATATAATACACAGACGTATTAGTCGCCAACTTAATCTTCAACTTAGATATCCTCATGCACGTGTTATGACATAGACTATGAATGTTAGTAACGTATAAACAGTCTTTCATCATTATAAAATAGACATACATGTACTTTTTTCTGACGACGATAATTAGCAATCGACTGCTTTATCCATACTTCGTGAAATTGGATTTTAGAATGTGCTGGGCACCCTATGCATCCACTGGTATACTGTGTTTGTGTTTGAGAAAGAAGTGTATAGTCCCGATTATTTGATATGGAGAATTGGGATGTTTGACTACACATTTGTACATTCGAGTATAACAGATTGCTTAGGTAGACGACTCGTAATGCTTTTACATAAATAACACGTTGGTAGTAGACAGAGCTTTGAAACCATCTAGGTAACACTCATCTCTATAAACAAAAGTATTACAATCAAATAGAGTTGAAAACTGTGTTGCAAAATGAGAAATTGCTTATTATGAGTTATTTATTCTTTAGGATAACAATGTTTTCCTAGAGTCGTCTGCTTCAGAGGCGTGAGAAAGCGGCGTTTACGGTAAATGGTTATGTAAAATCGATCGTTAGGGCTCCAAATTAAACTCCGCCCTGACGGATTTAATTAATATCCAGAACAAGTAATTGCCATTGAATAGCTGAGTGGGACCAACATGGTGTTTCCTAGTGGAAAGTAAGATTGGTATTGAATATGATCTATGGCTGAAGCTGAATTGTGTTAGAATATGATAATCTACAATAATAATTATTTATAGTTTGCGTCTAGATGTCTATTCAATCTTTATATTTATACACAAAACGATTTACGCATAGAATAGTTCATGCAAGCAATTTTAATTTGATCTTCTTTATAACTGTCCTGTAATGGAAATATGATACACCTATAAGAATAAAAACTGAACAATGAAACATATCGGAAAAAGACAGGACAATGGCTGAACTCTACTCTTAGAGCAGAGACACTTGCTGTTGTGTTCAGAAGTATCAGATACATCAAAAAGGTATAACTAGCCTGATAACAGTTGTATTAAAGGAGCTGAACTCCAGATGGTGATTACAATTTTGAAATGTTGAAATTTCTGCAAATATTGCCCATAGTGACAACAAAGAAAGTAATAAGTAGTTCAACATATTTTGGCAGTAAATGTTGAAAAACTGTCAGTACAAGTCATGACAATGTACAACATTTGGCTTACTGGGTATGACTACCCAATAAAATAAAGCATACACAATCAATGTTTAGATGTTTATGGTACTGGAAATTGAAATTATTACTCTTATTTCATCCCAGAATTTTGATTCAAATATTTCAATACAATTTTAGAACAGTTTTAAAACTTTGAATATGTTATATAATTTTGGAGTTCAGCACCTTTAATGCCGCAGGACAGGGCGATGTTATGAGCATATGCAATTGTTATACATATAGCATACTACTATCAAGGGCGTAAATGCAAATATCTTGTATGTTTGAATTGTGAAATATGCGTACGCTGTTGTTTGTTTACAATACCTATGTTTATTATATACCTACTATGAATCAAAGTGTTTGATTGGACGAGAAGCAGTCACGTGTGATTCAATAAAAAATGACTATTTGACTCCTTTTCGCTTTTATTCTAAAATTCAGGTCCAATAGTCCATTTTCGAGTCAATAGTTCATCTGTTATGACGTTATTGTTTGAAGTGACGTCATGCACGTGCATAACCAACATGTTAACGCGCGTTATAATTTTAAAAATAAACTAGTTAAATTATGCGTTGTTCATGAAGATATATAATAAAACAGCTATTTACTCCCTTTGAGTTCAATGGTGAAAAACTATTCTTCCTCGCAAATGACTATTGACCCGAAATAGAGAACTGTTTGTTTACAATACCTATGTATATTACAGCGACTGTTATGTTAAATAATTGTGGTGATCCCACAACAATCGGAACTTCTCGGGTAATTCCGTAATCCTTCATCATCCCCGAGGTATTCCGAATGTTCCCACAACTACACTAATTATCTCCCTTGTCGGCCATTTTGATAGGCAAATATGATGAGGATTTAACCCTTTCCCTCATACGGCAATTCTGCAGCAGACGACTTTGAACGTATTTTGTAAAAAAAATAGCAAATCTTCATAATTGAATGCATAACCTATGACAACAAGTGGAAAACATTGTGGCAAAAGGAGAAATTGCACGTTTTGTGCAATTTCTTCTTTTGGTACTATGTTTTCAAAAAGCCGTCTGCTGCAGAGGCGTCAGAAAGCGTCTATATGAGGGAAAGGGTTAATAATGTATATTTTTGAAAAATGTGATTATTTGAGTTTAACAACAATATTTCGTTGATGCCTGTGTATGGTCTGATTATATCGACTTCTTGATTTAATTATTTGTTAACATACAATTGGATTATTTGATTATATTTGATATATCTATATTCAACATACAGTATAATCGCCTATCAAAATGGATGCCAGGGGAGGTAAATATTGCAGTTCTGGAAACAATGTATTGTGTCCTCACAAATACAAACACACTACCAGGTCGGCGTCAAAACTGTAAAATTGTGAACGTTGTCGTTTCTGATAGAACAGCATGATAAGTTGTTTTTACTTTCTAATTACAGAAATGGCGCATACAAGTGAGGAGCGTATTCCTTTCCAGAATAACAGTAACCTGACTACCATGCCAAACAGAGACGGTGCTAACAATTTTACAGATGGCGACTTCGTACCGGAAAATCATCACATCATCACAAATGTACTTCAACAATACACTATACCAGTAATTTGCGGATTTGGTTTGGTTGCGAACACTTTGTCATCAATTGTATTTCTACAGAAGACACTTAGAAGCTCATCATGCAGCATTTTCCTGGCCACGAGGGGGATTTCGGACAATGGATTTTTATCCACACTGCTTCTTATCTGGATATCTCAGACGTTTAATCTGAAATTAGGCGCAGAGCATGGCGTCTGTCAGTTAATTAACTTCCTGTCATACGTTTGCGGCTGCGTGTCCGTCTGGTTGGTCGTGTTTGTCACGCTGGAAAATTACATCCGAATATGTAAACCTTTTATAGTAAACAGAATCTGCAAAATAACAACGGCGAGAATAGTCATTCTGATACTTTACCTGATCGTGTTATGTTTGTATAACTTTCCGTTCTGGGCCATGAATCCGGACTGTAGCCCCAATATGAAACATATTGACACCATTCAAGGTTTAATATACACAGACACGCTGTTAACATTGGTTATTCCCACAATGTTTATCGCTGGCTTAATGATCGGCATCATCATCGATCTTATAAAGTCTTATAATCGCCGCGGTCGGCTAAGTGCTCCGACCGTGAAACGAGTAAATAATCCTATGGCAAAGGTCACGAAAATGCTCTTGGCGGTAACAGTGACATTTTTCTGTCTGAATGTGCCCTCGCATGTGATACGTCTTAGACTGATGATAAATAGTTTCCTGGAAGGATACAATGCCGTGTCACCCTTGGATGCTGCCATTCAAAATATCGCCTTACAAGTGTACTACATTTCCTTGTCGATTAACTTCATCGTTTACTATATATTTGGAAGTAAATTCCGAAAAGTGCTCAAAAAACTGCTTTGCATTAAGGGTAAAACAGGCAGAAATTTAGGTGTAGAGATAAGTGACTTAGCTAAACAAAAAATGTTACCAAAATCTCAGGTAAAAGACACGGGAAAGGGTTTATTGGTGACGTATGAAACTGGACACACCGTAAACACCGACATTGATCGGATGACACCATAAACACTGAACTTGATCGGGTGACACCATAAACACTGAACATGATCGGGATAATCCATAAACACTGAGTTTGATCGAGAGACACTATAAACACTGAACTTGATCGGGATAATCCATAAACACTGAGTTTGATCGGGAGACACCATAAACACTGAACTTGATCGGGATATATTAAAAATATCGGATCGATTGTGGGATAACTTAAACAACTGTATTGATTGAGAATTGTGTGATAACTTAAACAACTGTATTGATTGAGAATTGTGGGATAACTTAAACAGCTGTGTTGATTGAGAATTGTGGGATAACTTAAACAACTGTATTGATTGAGAATTGTGGGATAACTTAAACACCTGTATTGATTGAGAATTGTGGGATAATTAAAACACCTGTATTGATTGAGAATTGTGGTATAAGTAAAGAAGTAAGTAAGTAATATTTTATTATAGTGACATGTGTACATATTTTACAAATACAAACATAAAACAATATAAACACCCGGCCCCGTAGGGCCTATAAGTCACTTGTGCTCAACAATATTTACAGATAAGGTTAAAAAGAGATAAAGAGAGAAGAAAGAAAAAGAAAGAAGAAAGATATTGAAAGGAATATCAAAGATTATAATTTACATGCATAAGAATTATTCATTTATATAGAAAACTACGTTTTTTTTTCATTAATCCGACAAGAAATTTGGCAACTTGATTACATGTATATCATTCTAAAACACAAAATTTAAACTAGGTTAGAAAGTATGTTGAATGATGGGTTCTTTTGTTGTGCCCTGCTGATGAGCGATCCTCTCAGATGGTCATAGGCAGGACACGTCAAAAGAAAATGGATCTCGTCTTCAATTGAAGCTTTATTACAAATTTGACAGACCCTTTCCGATATGTTAAGCCTTGTAAATCTTACGGTTTCTATTCTTATTGGTAAAATGCCAAATCTAAATTGTGCAAGGTGAGATCTTTATAACTTAGACTGGTTTGAGATATGATACTTTTCTATACAATAATCATTTTTGAAAATAATATAGTTTCTCAATTTTGAAACTGACTGTACTTTATGTGACCAGTCCTGTGAATTTTTATGTTTAAGAGACTCTTCTACTTGTTTTATGTCTACTATTGTTTTGTTTGTATAATGATCTAAAATTACTATAGTTTGAAAAATAGATTTGATTTCTGAAGTTCAAGGTATAATTAAAACACCTATATCGATTGAAAATTGTGGTATAATTAAAACACCTATATTGATTGAGAATCATCGTTAACACGTACATCATTGGGAAAACAGAGTTAATACTGATATCGATCGGACAACAACGTTAACACTGATATTAATCGTGATACATTACCGACATTGCGACCGGTCGGGGGACAATGCACAAATCTATATTGATTGAGAAAGATCGTAAACAAGTATATCGATCGGACAACAACGTTAACGCTGACATTAATCGTGATACATTACCAACATTGGGATTGATCAGCGAACAATGCACACATCTACAGTATATTGATTGAGAAAGATCGTAACCATCGATATCGGTCGGGAAACAACGTTAACACTGATATTAATCGTGGTACATACACACTATTGGGACCGATATTATTTTAGAAACATCGTTACATGTAACACCGATAACGACCGATCGGTAATCTACGTTAACACTGTAATTAAATGGGATATATTGTAAACATCGCGATCGATCGGGGGACAATAAGTCACCAATATTAACTAGAACAATCGTTAACACCCATAACGATCGAAACACAACGTTTACACTGAGATTAATCGGGATACATTGTTAACATCGGGATGGATCGGGGGACAATACAACTACTTATAGTTTGTTTGTCATATATGAGCATGAAATTGTTACAAACCACATTTGACCTATAATTATTGAGGTCTCCAAACACGAAGTTATAAATCAATAATTTTAAATGAGATTCATATTTATTTATTATTTGTTTTTATTTACCCTCGCCGTGCAGAATTAACTATTTGGCGAGCAGACAAAGTTAGATACAAGGGAGTCCGGGTGCGATACCCTAGCTCTTTCCGAAAAGCCCCCTTGGTTCTTTTACGTGCACGGTGTATAGCACCGATACACGCGAGGTTATTTTGGTATAAAAGAATGGTAGATAACTGAACGTCTACTTAAGACCGAACAACTATTTGGGAATTCAAGTTGATTTCCCAGAACAGACTCGATCATTTAAGGACAATGGTGAAAACATATTCAGGTTAATTGTTTCAGATCATTTAGAAAAATATTTAAGATTTGTTCCTAAAATATCGATTTGTTTCATAAAATTATTTTAACTAATCACTTCAATATAAACAAAAAAGCTAGCTGATACTTATTACTTACAATTTATCGAACTACGTCCGATTTGGGTGACCGTTCAGGTTTCGGAGAACTATACATTTCTTATAAACGGCCTTTTTAAAAAGATAAGAAAAAACACTCAAAGGGACCCCGTGATTGCGATCAAATGCTCAGCATTACCCCTGATATATGCTATCTGATATATGTTATCTACTTTCTGATATCTGCATGTAGATGCGCGATTTACTTATACCATTAAACGCGAATTAAACAAAATATGTGGACGATGTAGACCAAGAATACGCTGCATATTTAACCCTCTCCTCCCAGATATACATGCGTGTTAAGGCATCTTCAACATACGACTTCTCAAAACACTATAGCAAAAGGAGAATAGGTTCATGTTGAGCAATTGTTCATCTTGCCAGTGTCTGCAACTCTATTTCATAAATGTACTTTCTATAAATGAACTTTTCCATAATTTTTCTCTCGATGCTTTCGACGTCGTCTGCAGATATTTGGCATGTGTGAAAGGGTTAAACTAATCAAGGTCCACGTTTTCTTCTACTGATTTATACATGATTTATACGATGTATTGCCAAGACTACTCGGTAATTGCGTAAGCATTTGTCAAATCAAGGGCTTCATGCAAAACGGTTGTAACTACATCTTGTTCAAGATGTAGCTACAACCGTTTTGCATGAAACCATCGAAATGTCAACGGATAATATTCCAGAAACAGTAAAACTACTTTAACTACAGCATTAACATTATTCTATCGGAGTAACGTTTCCATCATATTCCTTGAAAAAGAAGTTTGATAATTTAACCTTGGGATAATGTGATCTGTCATTGTCATAGGTATATAATGTACGTGAATGTTTTAGAATGTGTACGCTATACTTATAACGTGTTTACTGAGATTTAGTATAATATTGTGATGGAAAATATGTATAGTTCATTCCAAAGACTGAAACTGTTTTTGGTAAAGAAGCTAGTTCTTTATTTCATATAATTTGTACAGATAAATCGTCAGATGCTGAAAAATGAAATCCATTTCCGTCAACCCTTTCCCACATACAACAAATATGACGACGACATTGAAAACATTGTCATCACATATATGGAACTTCTCCATAAATAAAAATTTCAATAATTTAATACAGTTGGAAACAACGTTTTCAAAAAACGTCTGCTGCAGATGCTTGCATGTCTACAAGGGAGACTGGGTTAATATCAAATGACACGTGTCTCTGAAGACATACTAGTACACATAACCTATATGTCTGAGCCAGAGGTCAAGAAAAGGAGGGGTAAACAGCTGTTTCTCCCACAATATCTCTCTTATAATCCAAGCAAATCCTGTGGTGTGAGTACTCAACAGAATCGTCTCATTTAGAACATGCAAAAATCCCCTTATGTAGAGTTTTGTGTCTGACATCGAACAATATATCTGAATATTCATATTCTTTATTGGAATTGGTGGGGTAATTCTTAAAACATCTACATATGCGTTATTGGAATTGGTCGGGTAATTCTAAAAACATCTACATATTCGTTATTGGAATTGGTGGGGTAATTCTAAAAACATCTACATAATACGTTTTCTTAGCAATCGCAATGGCAGTATTTCAACTTTTGACAAGAGTAAAAAACGTGTGTAGACAAAAACGTGCAGTGCATGGCTAAATGCTTGTATTCTATTTTGATATATAGTGTTATGTGTATAAACGGCTTTGAATAAAGTTACAAAAAGTGTAAATAAAGATCATATAGCAGGTTCGTGCCGTGTAATTGTCGTCTTCGGTGTTCGTTGCTCAATCATCAATATTTAGTAATGACTTGTCCATAAACATTGTTAAACATTTCCCTCATATAAACAGTTTCCGACGTCTCTGCAGCAGACGACTTTTGAAGTCATTGTCACAAAAGGCGAAATTAATCGTACTGAGCAATTTCTCATTTTGCCAAAAAGATTTCAACTCATTTCAGTAAGCATTTCTCTTTTGCCAAAACGTTTTCAAAAGTCGTCTGCTGCAAGCACGTCAAAGTGTGGCTGAAAGTGGGAAATAGTACAGACGCTTTCTGACGCCTCAGCAGAAGACGAATAAGGAAAACATTGTGACAAAATTGTAATTGGTCACAATGACCTTTTTTCCCCTTTTTACGCAATGGTTTCAAGTCTATTCAATGATTAAACTTTATTTTATATAGGTTTAACATATTTTGTACCTGATGTTTTCGAAGTCGTTTTATCAAATATATATAATTTATAATCAATCAACGATTTCATGATTCATCCTTTAGAATGAAGTATATTTAAGTTGCACGTAGTAACACATTATATGAGTCCTTCCTCGAGAAAACCAACATATTTGACTCTGCGTAATGTATCGACCCATATCAGCCTGCGCAGTCCCCGCAGGCTAATCCGGGCCGACAAATTCCATCTCAGGGAGATAGAAGGATAGAGTAATGATTCCTGAAACTGATAATTCACAGGAAGCGAAAAGTGTTTCATCGGGTTAGCCTGTGCGGCATGCTTAGGCTGATCCGGGTTGACATTTACACAAATCCACAATATTGGCTTTCTCGTGGAACGGCTCATATTCTGTCTAGGGCAGTCTTCGTACATTTTTCATACATTCTGTTCTGTGAATTGTAATATGGTGCTTCGTTTTGTGCAAAAACACCTGAATATGTTCCCCGAACTACTGCATCCGAAATTATGTAGTTGAGGTATACTTATCATTATCATTGTTCCATAAGCTTACGAAATTATAACAGCATTTACTTATAACAGAAAGTTAGTTATAAAGACTAACACGGATATGTACAATGGTATCGTTTCTGCATGCTTTCGAGTCTATAGGTATGGGTAACATATTCAAGTGTCCTTGGTCAATTATTGGTCACACTAATAAACATGAGTGGTGATCTAGGACAACCAACATTAACGTTATCATTAAACGTGTTGATGAAAAGTTTGCTGTAACATCTTTGTTAACTCTTTCAGCGCCAAAGTCAATATTCAGGATTTTGCAAACAATACTGATTCAGGCGAGTCAGCTCGTAACGAGCTGTCTCACCTGAAATCAGCATTGTTTGCCATTTAGTTAGATCAAAATAGCTCAAAATTGTATTATATGAGAAATGGAGACGCCCGATTTTGAACATGGAATAGTCTACTTTAAACAATTCGGCGCTGAAAGAGTTAACGTTCGAAATGGATATTGCCTAACAAACGATTATACAATCATCACATGAATCAGTGGCGATAATCTCAGAGCCAGATCAGACTATGCGTATGCGGTGAATTGACTTGCAATTCCATAAATGAGGAACTGCCTTTACTGGTAAACTTAGATGGTTATTGTACTATATGTATATATTGTTGTGTAAATATTCAATGACAAATTAACGGTTATTATTAAAATTTTAATGCAAAAGTACTTTTATGTTGTTTGTTTATTAAAACATCATATCCAATTAATAGGGGGCTAGTTATTTCTGACACATGAGACAGCATTTTCCTGAAAACACTTTACTTGCAGGCTCCCGAGATTGATTTAACGATCATTCAAATTCTATCGGATGATACTGTTGAAGTGTATACTCGTGCATCATACATAAGTAAACCTAAGTATCTGCGAGAACTACCATATCGAGAACTTTATGACTCTTTAGACATTAACAACCAGGGTCCGAAACTATAAAACTCTGAAAACATTATCAGTGCTCAGAAATAAACTCTATGCTCAAAATAAGACTTCTGATTGGTTAATTTGGAGAACGAGTTGGCTTCTGACCAATCAGATGCTGGAGCACAAATTCTGAGCACAGACTTTTTTTTATAGTTTTGGAGCCAGATTAAAGCTTCTAAGTTGACTGATTATACAAAGTTACACGAGGAAAACGTGAACACAATGCCAAGGAGTAAAGCATGATCATGAAGTTGAAAAGCTCGACGTATTCGGTTGGATATTTTAGAAATGCTTGAAAATCGGTCAAAGAGTGATAATTATATTGTATCTGTATTATTTCAAAGGTGGACGCTAGTTGCCGATACGTTCTAGAATATCACATTTCCGTTACTTAATTTGCCGCTTTAACAGACGTCAACAACTTACAAACATTTACCTTCGGGTATTGTAAACAAAACATTACTTCCTCTTCCTATTCCCCGAAGAAGGACAATAGTGTCATGGTAAACGGAAGCATTATTTGTAATTTCCGAAGGAGGCCGGATGCTGAAATAATTAAAGCAGAGTGTTATTATTAGTATTGCCTTATACCTGTTTAATTCGCTTCGGAATTGGGATTTGGCGATTTAGGACCCAGCTTCAATGGTTCGATACCCGTTTGTGGTAGTCATGCCGGATAAATTATCCGACTCAACTATTATAGATTACTATTATAGATGACTTCGTGACAGGAAAATAAATGCAATACATACTACAACTCTCAACGATGTGATAATTACATTGACAATTACGAAAGTCCATGAGTTTGATAAACGCTCTAAAAATAAAAGAATAACTCCCCAGTTGACCGTTAAAGGATATATATTAGCTTTGTGATACTAACTAAGACCTTCAACTGCTGTGCAGTAATGTTAGGTTACGCTCATATTGTCTATTAGTTCAGCCTATATCCATTTTCCAGAAGTCATCAAGATGTTACCCGATGAGATGGTGAACAGACGAGATATGCTGAGGTGAAGACTGTTCTAGAAATGTCGAGGGGAAGTCCTTTCTAGATATGCTGTAGTCCCGAATACTGGATTGCGTTTGACGTGGCCGATGAACGCCTCGATAGTGTACTGATTAAGCGTCCACCTCCAGTGCAGGATACAGAAAATGGTGGTAATGGCTGCCCTCCTTGGCGCTCAGGGTTATGGGGTTAGCATGATAACTGACTGGCTCGTGCCAGGATCAATGGACCAGTAGTACTGGTAACTTACCCAGGAAACGTCGTGATTTAACTGAACAGTTGTTGAAAGCGGCGTAAAATACCAAACAATCAATTGACGTGGCCGATCCATAACCAATCCCGTTAGAATATCAATAGTTTAGAAATAATATCGGATGATAATTATATGTATCATCAGCAATGCTTCTGTTTTAAAAAGTTGAGCATGTTCTTGGAGTAGATTATTTGTATACATATGCATACATGAAAAGTCTATAAGATATTACTGAACGAATGTGTAAACTGGTATATATATTCTGTGTTCGCAAATTTAGTTTTTAATGATGCATTACTCATAAATACATGCTGATTTAAATCGCGTATAGTAGGATACGGGTAATAATTATGGCAATATTTTGACAGAATACCATTGGCCCTGAAAACATAAAATTCATTTTAAAATGCCATTGCCTAAACATCTACTTCGTTGAAAGCACTTTGGGCAACACTTAAAGTAATTTCTTATTCTGTAGGATATTGCATATGTGACGATTATATACTACTCCGAAAGAATACAGTACATATGGCACTGCCAGACTCGTCCTAGTGTTGACCGTTTACTTAATCATATGCATACAGGCTGGGCTATTTTGCCTGCTACTCTTAATAGATTACACTGAAAAGTTTTCAAGTGTCAAGATTTATAAAGAAGACATATATCATATTTCGGTTTTCCTGTGGAGTAATTAAACTAGTGACACAGCGCCGTGTAGTCTGAATTATATGACAATTTGACGTTCACAATCAAATTAAAAATAATACAATAATCCGTAACTGATTACGTAGCTTTTTCAGGGTTTTAACTTATTTAAATTTGCATGAGGCTTTGGTTTCCTGTATTTCTCTTGTAAGGGCACATGTTTGAAACATTGCTACATAATTTATTTAGGACAGAAATACTAGCAAACCAAATCGCGTAGGCCGAATGGTTAGCGGATGTCCTGGATTCATGTACTGTTTGTGTTGAGTGCTTTAGGACAAACACGTGTTAGCCTAGAACTTACGTATCAACCAGGGAACATGGATATGTGTTCTGTCGCCGTGATATTACGTATAATTTCATGGCAAACGGTGTACAATCCAAATAAAAAAAATGAAAACATACTAAGTATATTTAAATGAAAAATAATGTATAAATTGGCTCATACGACTATGAATTCCGTTTCCTTTTAATGAAGATTTTCATCGTATAGGCGAACTCGGTAACCCAGATATATTAGATTAGAAACATAATATTCCCAAGGACATAGCAATTAGTAAGAAATAGGCGGGTTCTGCCGGCAATAACTACATCAAACTGACAAGATGACAAGCGGCGTTTTTTTTTTAAGCAAATAGTTGTTGGTTCGTGTAGTTAGGGAGCTGCGTCAATTAACCCTTTCCTTCATAAAGACACTTTTCGACGCATCTGCAGCAGATGGCTTTTTGAAAACATGGCGACAAAAGAAGAAAATGCTCAAAACGAGTAATTGTTCCTTTTATCACCATGTTTTTAAAACTATTCAATCATTGTACTTTCATTTAAAGGGAGTTTCAAAAAACGATTGTGTATGTTTTCAAAGTCATCTGCTGCATATTTGATGTATGTGGGGAAGGGTTAAAGTTGGATCACGTTGTGGTGATCCAACAGTGAATCCGTTTCATGTCGTCATGTATGCAGTCCGACTGCCTTGGTCTTCATTTACCTATATAACTATCTCTTCGTCACTCGTTCACTCCATCCTTTCGTCGAGCCTCCGTAGCTCAGTCGGTAGCGTCGCGGGCTGTCCATCAGGACGGGGTTGTGAATTCGAATCCCAGCTCGGCCAACATTCTTTCCAACGTTTGACAATAGTCACTGTGACAAGCGTCATTCGTCTGTCACCAATGGGCTAACAGTCTATGTGGAAAGCAGCCAGTTGCATGGAAGGTATGTTATGTGGAGTTCTGGTGTGAGAAAGCTAGGAAACAAATGAGTAAGTGAACAAGGTACCCGGCAAGGAGGGGTATGGTCCCCGTTCTTATATTTATGCTATATCAATGAATTGATTGAAATACTAGTTAATAGTAACCTTGGTTTTAAGATCAATAACTTTGATTTCTGTGCTCCCTCATTCGCAGACGATATGGCGCTTCTGTCTCTTTCGATGCATTCACTTCAGACCATGATTAACACTTGCTATTCATACTCGTGTAAATGGAGATATCAGTATAATGCTGAGAAATGTCATGTAGTAATTTTTAACGAAACGAAACATTGTTACACTCGTAGAAATAAGGCATGGAGTATTGGTTGTGAAAACATGAAGGAAATAGAAGAGGTTGTTCATCTTGGAATTATCAGCAGCAAATATAAACGTTCTAATGTACCAGTTCAGCATGTTTGTAAGAAGCTTCGTCGAAGTCTGTTCAGTATGAGTAAAGATGGCCTTCATTCTAAAGGTTTGAATCCACTCACTAGTAAGAAAATATACACTTCTGTCATACTTCCGAAAGCGCTATTTGGAACTGAATTACTCTCCATTTCTTCTAGTAATGACTTAAGTCTATTAGAACGAGCTCATCGATTGTGTATAAAACATATACAAGGCCTAAAGCATAGATCTAGGACGAACATTGCACTGGGATTAATTGGAAGTTTGCCGATTGAATCAGAAATAGAAAAGAGGAAGCTAAATCTCTTTGGACAATTTTGTAAATTGCATAATAAATCGTCTGCAAAAGATATGTTTTTAGCTCGTCTTTGCTCGTATATGACAGGGACATTGACTTCCGGCTTTATTTCTGAAATAGTCTCCATTTTGCAAAGGTATAACTTATATGATTTTATAGTTGGATAGTATAAAAGTTGTACATTTCCTTCGAAATATTCGTGGAAAAAGATATACTCATTCAAAGTAAACGAGCAATACGAACGGTTGTGGGAATGTGAAACAAATCATGAAGACTTTATACAATACAGACAAATACAGCTTTGTTTACAAGAGTCTCCGGTGTGGCTGTTTGCTAAGAAATACCCAGATATTTTACAATATTGTTTCAGTGTTGCTCAATTTATTGCCTACCTTGGATATGTCAAGCCCGATTGTCCGAAATGCAATGCAAGCAACCTGGCAGCTAATTTCACACTACATGTTGTAGTAGATTGTGGTGTTGTGCAAAGAGCAAGAATGAAATTCAATAGATTTGTCTTGAAACACTTTGGTGTTAACATTTTTAGAACTCTAACTGCATTGAATAGAATTGAATATGTGAACAGTTTGCTTGGCATGCCTGTCAATCAATTATTCATTTTGCTTGGTGAAAGATATGATGCTTTTGTTAAACTTTCATATAGATTTCTTTATTATGTCTGGTCAATCTATAATTCATAAAATATATTATCAGCGTATATGGGGGCCATCGTCGCTCTATCTTGAGCGTCATGACTTTACCATATTCCCTGGATCGGGTGGAGTTCTCGCCTGGTTTCTGTGCGTTGGAAGATGTCAGTGGTCCGGCGACGCATGGGCTTAGATTGACTTATATGTTTTCACAAGTTTCCATGTATATAAAGCAGTAGCGTGGCGTATTCAACTCTACTTTCGTTTTCGTATGAGCATGTTGGTGCCTATGATAGAGGGTCGCCTTATCTCGACCTCTGTTGTGAGTTGCAACAATTTAGTTCATGGAGTTGGATTCATCGGGTTTCTGTGCGTTGGAAGATGTCAGTGGTCCGGCGACGCATGGGCTTAGATTGACTTATATGTTTTCACAAGTTTCCATGTATATAGAGCAGTAGCGTGGCGTATTCAACTCTACTTTCGTTTTCGTATGAGCATGTTGGTGCCTATGATAGAGGGTCGCATTATCTCGACCTCTGTTGTGAGTTGCAACAATTTAGTTCATGGAGTTGGATTCATCGGGCGCATGTATTCTGCTCAGCTCATTTATATTGTATGTCTGAATGCAGTTGGAAGTATAGTAGCATGTTCGAAAAATGTTACTCATGTGTATTATGGTTTTAACTTATGATTGCCTGTATCTCTTTCTGACAATTGACTTGTATATATAAAATATAATTATGCATTTTTCTCTCATTTTCTCAATCTCTCTCTCGTTCTCATTTTCTGTTTTTACTTTTCCTTGTAGTTGCTTGTTTTTGTAATAGTTAATTTGTGATCTGTTTGTATTGTTTGTGAAATCTTCAAATATGGAGGAAATAAAGATAATAATAATAACTTATTGGTTGATTCCATGTCCTCATTGGTAAACCTCTAATATGTTAATAGACAAAACCTAGTTCGTGTGAAAGCAAGAACAATAATTAAGCAGTGTCAGTCCCCAAACAAGACAAAACATTGAAATACCTAAACTTATCATTGACAATAATGTTAAGCTCCAGTCAATCAATGAACCATAGTTAGTATACATTGCCCTGTTTCGTAGATGGACCTCAATCAGTGAAACTTTTAAGGCTTTTTATTTTGTATTTGCTCTTCGATTAGATGAGTTCTATGGCATCATTGGTTGTTGTGGTCTCAAGTATGAAAATATTGCTGTCAATAGCTTTTGAATCTTTTGTAAATGTAGTTAGAATACATACATGCAGAGTATTTTAAATAACCTTGTGAAAAAAAAATGTTGCAATTCTTAGTATCAATTTTGTCCAATCTGATATTAAAGTTTGATCAGTATACACAGTTTAGATAAAAACAAATGATTAATCTACTAGACATTGAGCCTGTTGAAAGACAATGTATGTGTCGTACTGCTGCCCACATGTGACATAATTTCTTTCAAACAATAAATGCACTAAATTGATTGATTGATTGATTGATTCGGGTTTAGCGTCGTTTCGAACAGATCTTCAGTCATATCACGGCGGCCAGTTCACCTACCCATGCCTTTCCTGGCTTTCTCATAACAGTAGTTAACAAACAAACTTTCCAAGCAACTAGCTGCTTTTCCACATATACTCTTAGCACATTGGTGAAAGACGAATGACGCAGGTCACAGTGACTTTTGTCAAACGTCAGAAAGAATGCTGGCCGAGGTGAGGGACTCATTTGGAGGCATGAAAGTATTTTCCACTATATCAGGTTGGAGGATATATGGCTTAATACATTACTATGTATACCCCAAAACCAGGATGCACTGGTTCCGGTCTTACTTTCATAATTTGACAAAGAGTAGTTCATACACATAAACTGCACAATGTCAAACAATGTAAATTGAAGGCAGATAATTTGAAATTGACTTGCCTTACAATGACGTCACTTGCGTAACAATGAAGTCACATCAGGGTGTGTTTGCATCCGGTTAGTTGAGAAAACAGATTTACCGGTTACGAAAAAAAGTTCATTCCAGTAAAACCGGAAGCAAAATGGCCCAAAAAAGTCCTATGGGGTTGAGATTGATATGTGAAAAAACAGTAAGATTGTACTGAATTCTCGTTTTTTGATCTCTTATGAGTAACCTGTAGACGTGCTTCGCCTTTGGCTCGAGCTTTCACACGTATTACGTTTCGCAATTGATTATCATCAAAAGGAAATGTTGATAATGTGTTTTCATCCTTATTAAATGTACGTATCAACCATTTCCATCCAACTGCCCGCTGGTATACAGTTTTATTAGCAACGCTCATAACTCATGTATAACAACTTAATACGACCCATGTTCAGCTAAAGGTAGCTGTAAACAGACATTATCAGACCTCATAAAGAACCACATACTATGTCAGGAATGGAAACAATTGGAATCAGGGAAAACAGACATGGGATACCGAAGATATTGAATATCTTAAGAAATGAACTAGATGAATGCATTTAGTCAATTTGAAGATGAGATAAGCAACATTCAGAATTGTGTGCAGAAAATTTGAAATCGTGTAATGACACCGTGTCAAATGTCAGTGGGTTCGTGCAATCACTCGAATCATCTCTCGGGCAGCCACTGGAGAGAAACAACGTTTAAAGGATGATGATGCACCTACGAAGGACTCTTTATAAAATGTCCAATCCCTGTCAATGTGCAACAACTTTATATTCACAAATATGGTTGTAGAGGAGCACGAAAACCCCGAACAAACTGAGGTTAAGACACGTCATGGTAGAGAAGCCAGATTAGCACAGTATTACGTCAATAGCCTTAATTGGAACGAGTCCATAGCATGGGGGACACTCGTCGCGTACCATCAAGGACAAGCAACATCGTAGAAAAGTTTTAATGATCGTAAACTGTGAGGCGGGCAAAACCGGGTCTCAAATGGTCGGATCGTTACATTTACGAACAGGAATGAGCTGGCCGTAGGCGTTCTCTAGTGCCAAAAAGAATGACACAGAGTACTTGATCTGTTCAACGATTACCGTAAAAACAATAAATCACAGCTTCAGTTAGTGGTTAGGAGCATCTTCTGTGATTTAGCTTTGAATATTCCTTTCAGGTCATTTAACAAAATAATATATCTATAGGTACTTCCTATTTACGAATAAAACATTTGATGATTGTTAAATGTTCGGAATTCGTATTGCTGTCGTCTATTATTACGAATAGAAAAATAAATAGTAAGACTTGTTTTGCCGGAAACAATGTCGCTCCATTTGAAGTTATGCCAAAATGAAGTGTTACGGAAATGACGCGCCGTTCTTTAGCTACGGTACAGTCATACTCTTCTGTTCTGACGTAGAATTGTGGTCGTCTTTTATTACGAACGAGAAACAATATTAAGTACACAGTTCCATTTATTTATTTAACTTGTTTGAACAAAGGTTAGATCACAGGAAAATAATACAGCAATAAATTGTCGATTAAAGATTTTAAATAAAAAAAAAATTAGACAACAGCAACATTCATTTAATATGTTACGTCTGACCAAAATGGCGACTCACATGGTTTTTGCCAGTTTCATATCAGAAGGCTTCATGAGTTATGAAAAAAACAAAATCTCACACTTGTTACCTATGAACGAAAAAAAATATTTATGTGTTTGTTTCGCATAACAGATGTTTTGCTAAAGTATCACATTTGTTATTAAAACTTTGTTTAAGTCATTAATTCAATGAAACAAAGGGCTGGCCGATACTTATTACTTACAATTTCTCGAACTACGTCCGATTTGGGGTACCGTTTAGGTTTAAAAAAACTATGCAATTTTTCGTTTCGTATATATATTTGTTTACTTAACCCTAAATATCAACAAACGATCTAGAGTTTTTTTAGCTCAATCGTTAGTAGCAAATCGTATTACGAAAATGATCATATTAATAATATTTGTTACATTCTAATTCAAGCGGATACTTGAGTGCCTTATAAGACAAAAAATGTTCGTAAAATAATTATCGGATAGTTGTTGCAACCGTTCAATGAGCGAATGATTGGATTTTTGCCATCATTATAATTGTTTCTTTCAGAGCGCAAAATTCCGTTCCGCTCATAAAGCGTTCCAACTTCGTTCCAATCACGCTCACGATCCAATCACGTTCCGCTCAGATTGTCAATTCCATGATGTTCTTAACTGTATTATCTATTGCTATCACTAAACGCGAAGTAAACAGAAAATGTGAACAATGTAGGCGTTATCCATTGATATCGCACAGCACGAATTAAACAGAAGATGTGGACGCTGTAGATATTATATATCGATACCACTAAATGCGAATTAAACAAAAGATGTGGACGCTGTAGACATTATCTATCGATACCACTTAATGCGAATTAGACAGAAGATGTGGACGCTGTAGGTTTTATCTATTGATACCACTAAATGCGAATTAAACAGAATATGTGGACGCTGTAGACAGTATCTATCGATACCACTAAATGCCAATTAGACAGAAGATGTGAACGCTGTAGGTTTTATCTATCGATACCACTAAACGCGAATTAAACAGAATATGTGGACAGTGTAGACCAAGGGTATCCTGCATACTAAACCCACTCCAAGATATATACATGCGTTTTAAGGCCTAACACAACATACGACATTTTAAAACACTATAGCAAAAGGAAAATAGGTTCATGCTGAGCAATTTTTCATTTTGGCAATGTCGAAAACTCTATTTCTTAAATGTACTTTCTTTTAATGAACCTTTTCATATGTTTTGTCCCAAAGTTTTCAACGTTAGAATGTGTACGTTATCTTTATAACGTATTTACTGAGATTTATTATAATATTGAGCTGGAAAATATTCATAGTTCTGAACTATTCTTGGGTAAAAAGCTAGTTCTTTGTTTCATATTATTTATACATATTAATCGTCAAATGCTGAAACATAAATTAATTCACCTCAACCCTTTCCGACATACAACACATATGAATACAGTTGAAAGCATTGCAGCAAAAGGGGAAACTGCTCGTCATCCTTTAGCCACAACGTCTACAAAAATCGTTTGCTGCAGATGCTTACTGATGCGTCATGAAGCGTCAACAAGGGAGAATGGTTTAACATTAAATGGCACGTTTCTCTGAATACATACTGGTACAAATAACCTATCTGACTGACAAGAGGTCCAGAAAACGAGGGTAAACAGCTGTTTCCCCCACATTATCTCTCTTATAATTCAATCAAATCCTATGTTGTGGGTACTTAAGACGATTCTTTTGAGTACCACAACAAAGGGGTAGATAATAACATAAGGATTTTAGAACATGCAGAATGTCCCTTATCTAAAGCTCTATGTCTGACATCGAACCAGAGAGACTTACCTAAATAATCTAAACATTCATATTCGATAATGGAATTGGTGGGGTAATTCTCAAAAAATCTACAATAAACGTTTTCTTAGAAATCGCAATATGGCAGTATTTTAACTTTCGACAAGAGTAAAACACGTGTGCAGACACAAACGTGCAGTGCATGGCTAAATGCTTATAGTCAATGTTGATATATAGTGTTACATGTATAAAAGGCTTTGAATAAAGTTACAAACAGTGTACATAAAGATCATATAGCAGATTCACGCTATATAGTTGTCGTCTTCGCTGTTCGCTGCTCAATCATCAATATTAAGTAATGACTTGACCATAAACATTGTTAACCATTTCCCTCATATAGCCGATTTCCAACGCCTCTGCAGCAAACGACTTTTGAAATTAATTTCTCATTTTGCCAAAATTATTTCAACTCATTTCAATAAGCATTCATTCATTTATAAAAAAAATATGAATTTTGCAGCAGACGACTTTTAAACTCATTTTGACATAATGAACTATTTCCCATTTTGCCACTATGATTTAAACTCATTTCAATAAGCTTACATGTACTATCATTTATAGAGAATGTCTATATTTTGGACTTGATAATTTCAAAGTCGTCCTTTGCAAATTATTGTATGTGGGAAAGAGTAAAAGCCAAAACCTGATGATATCAGTTGAAGGATTTCAAAAAGACAATGACAACTCTCTATAAAAGATAGAAATGGATATTGAAGAAGGTGGAAAAAAGTGTTGAGCAATTTCTCTTTTACCAAAAAGGTTTTCGAAAGTCGTTTGATGCAAGCACGTACAATTGCTTCTGCAAGTGGGAAATGGTACAGACGCATTCTGACGCCTCAGCAGCAGACGAGTTAAGATAATAGTGTGACAAAAGAAGAATTGGTAAAAATTACATTTTTTTCCTTTTTACACTATTTTTTCAACTCTATTTAATGATACAACTTTCTTTTCTAGAGGTTTACTGTATTTTTAACCTGATGTTTTCGAAGTCTTTCTTTGCAAATTCATTGAATGTGAGAAATGGTTATATTAAATATATTTAAATTCTTTTCAAGTTACAGCAATTTTAACGAGCGTATGATTTATCCTTTAGAATGAAGTAAGTTTCAGTTGCACGTAGTAACACATGATATATGAGTCGTTCCACGAGAAAACCAACATATTGGATTCTGCGTAATGTATCGACAAATTCCGTCTCAGGGGGGATAGAAGTACAGATTAATGATTCCTGAAATAGAAAATCCACAGGAGGCGAAAATTGTTTCACCTGGTTAGCCTGCGCGGTATGCTTAGGCTGGTCCGGGTCGATACTTTACACAGAGTCCACACTATTGTTTTTCTCGTGGAACGGCTCATATAATGTCTGCAAGAAACATGGCAATATTCGTACATCTGTCAATACAAACTGTTCCGTGAATTGTAAAAGGGTGCTTCGTTTTGTGAAAAAACACCTGAATATGTTTCCCGAACTACTGCATTCGAAACTACGTAGTTGAGGTATATTTATCATTACTCATTATTTTCCATACGCTTACGAAATTATAACAGCATTCACTTTAACATAACAGAGAGTTATAATGACTCCCTAAGATTAACACGAATATGTACAATGGTATCGTTCTGCATGTTTTCGAATCTAGAGGTATGGGTAACATAGTCAAGTGTCCTTGGTCAATTATTTGTCACACTAATAAACAATGAGTGGTGATACAATGAGTGGTGATCTATGAAAACCAACATTAACGTCATCATTAAACGTGTTGATGAAATGTTTGATGTAACGTTCGAAACGGATATTGCTTTACAAATTATTCTAGAATTGTTTCATGACTCAGTTATGAACATTTCAGAGCAAGATCAGGTTATGCAGATGCTCTGACTGATCTGAATCTACACCGGTCAGAAATGCATTTCGGTTGGTTTTCGCTGAAGATCGCTCAAATTGACTTGCAATTCCATAAAAGAGGAACATCATTTACTGGTGAATTTATGAGGGGAATTGAACTACATGTATATATTGTTGTGTAAATATTCAATGACAAATTAACTGAATTAAATTATTAAAATGTTAATGTAGAAGTCCTTATATATATTGATTGTTTATCAGACAATCATATCCTAATAAAATAGGGCTAGTTATTGAGTGATTTAACAGTCAAACTTGGAATCCTAAGACCTATTCGACCAAAACCTTCGAAACTTGAAGCACTGTTCTGTGTCTGTTATTCGGTCTTCATCGCATAAAGCTAACATTCGGTCATTTGATACAAGACAAGAGCTAGATAATCCTCTATCGTGTTGGATTCCTGTAAAGTATGAGTCTCACCGTAATCCGAAATACGAATAAATAATGTTATCCTTACTAAGCAAATCCGTGCGAAAAGGTATAAGTTTGCTTTTGTGATCAATGTAGACCCAGATCAGCCTGTCCGATCAATATATACACGGGTCACATATAACTGTCATTACCTTGGGAGAAGGGAATGGTGTATGGTTCAGATCAGCGTGTTCATTTCTTCACTTTTATGAACAATTTCACTTCTCAACAGATGCTTTCAAAAAATATATTTCTAAGGAGTCTGCAAAAAGTGTAAATCTAGACCATACTTATAGAGCTTATATATACTAGTCACAAATGTAAGGTTGTACATATTTTCAAGGATGAGTCTCGTGTGTGTTCTATGCCAAATTGAATTTGCAAAATTTATCTAAATGATTTCCAGCATTCGGAAAATGGTAGACATGACTTCCCGCATCGACACCCAAGGTTGCGAAAGTGGCATTACCAAAAACATCGGTGTCAGGATAAACTCTACCGGTGGTACTGGTATTTTACCCAGGATCATGAAGTCGAAATGCTCGACGTATTCCGGTTGGACATTTTAGAAATGTTAGAAAATTGGTCAAAGAGTGATAGTTATATTGTATTATTTCAAAGGTGAACGCTAGTTGCCGATACCACATTTCCGTTGCTTAATTTGCCGCTTGAACAGACGTCAACAACTTGCTAAGGTTTACCTTCGGGGATTGTAAACAGAACATTACTTCCTTTTTCCTATTCCCCGAAGAAGGACGATAGTTTCGTGGTGAATGGAAACATTATTGGTAATTTCCGAAGAAGGCCAGATGCTGAAATAATGAAAGCAGAGTGCTATTATTGTTATTGCCTTATATATATTTAATTTGTTAGAGATTGGGATTTTGCGGATTTGGGATCCAGTTTCAATGGTTCGATACCCGTTTGTGGTATTCATGCCGGAGAGCTATTGTGCAAGGAACATTTCTTGTACAGGGTTTACACACAGGGATCATGGATATGTGTTCGTGTAATGACTGAACAATCGTTTAAAACGTCGAACCCTGTCCAAAATAAAAAGCGGAACGTAATTTGTTCAAACATAAACTATTCTGTCCAACTTTCGGTTTAATAAACTTTTTAATAATTAACGGATTACTCAACAGTTGGCCGTTGAAGGACACTCGTTTAGCTTTGTGACACATAGTAAGACCTTCAACTGTTTTGCATTAATGTGCAGTTACGCTCCTATTGCCTACTAATTTAACTTATATCCATTCTCCAGAAGTCACCCGGATGTTTTTCCGATGAGATGATTGATTGATTGGGGTTTAACCCCATTTTCACCAATTTTTCAGTCATATTACGGCGACCAGTTCACCTACGCATGCGTTTCCTGGTTTTCCCACACCAGTACACCACACAACATACTTTCCAAGCAAATTGTCCGATGAGATGGTGAACAGAAGAGATATGTCGAGGGGAAGTCGTTCTAGATAGGCTGTAGTCCCGAATACTGGATTGCGTTTGACGTGGCCCATGATAGCCTCGGTAGTGTAGTGGTAGAATATCCACCTCGAGTGCGGGAAGTCACGGGTGCGATCCCCGGTCGGGTCATACCAAAGACAAAAAATGTGTTAATGGCTGCCCCTCCTTGGCGCTGAGAATAACGTGGTTACCATTACAAGTGACTGGCTGATGTCAGGATCAATTTTAGTTTAAACTTATTTATTTTACATCAATTGCGAAACAAGCCTTTGGCTTAGATTAATCACGCTCGATGTCTGTTTCCTGGAGACTTAACCAGTACTCGTGCAATTTGTGTGGAAAAATCCCAAAGTCAGGACTCGCTCATCACGGAACTCGAACCAGGACCAGGGACCTTCGTCAGGATCAATGGACCAGTAGTACTGGTAACATACCCAGGAAACGTTGTGATATAACTGTACAATTGTTGAAAATGGACTAAAAAAATGGCGTAAAACAACAAACAATCAATTGACGTGGCTGATAATTCACAGTTGTTAACCAATCCCGTTAGAGTACTAATAGTTCATAAATAATATCGGACGAAAATTTGTTTTCACGTCACACTAATTATATCAAATGACCTGATTCCTAGCAAACGATTTCTCCTAATATAGACGGCGTATGACGCATCTTCAAGAATCACAATACGACAAGTTTCGGAGGATCGGCAGGACGAAAGACAGATCTTGAATAATTATAGGGGAAAGGACGGGCACATGGCAGATAATTACAAGTCTGTTTTAGAATCATTTTAACACTTAGCTTAATGAATTCATGCAACTGTATCATCACCTGTTTCAAAAAGTTGTGCATGTTCTTGGAGTGACTTTCTTTTTATACATATGCATACACGAATAGTCTATAATATATTACTGAACGAATATGTAAACTGGTAATTATATTCCACGTTCGCCAATTTAATTGTTATTGATGCATTACTCATAAATACATGCTGATTTAATTCGCGTATGGTAGGATACGGGTAACAATCATGGCAATCATTTAGCAGTATACCATTTGTCCTGAAAAAACAAAATTCAATTTAAAATGGGAGTGAGCCAGTTCAGGCAATTATGAATATTGTTGCTTTTTCTGCAATGCCCTTGCCTAAACATCTACTTGGTTTAATACATTTTGGGAAACTCTAAAATGTATTGTTATTTTGTAAAATATTGCATCTGTGTAAAAAGTACTCTTATTTGGAAATGACAGAAGGAAACATATTCATGATACTCTGTATTAAAGAAGTTGTATGAGGTTAATCTATTTATAATAACATGTGCGCCTCTAAGAATGGTAGATAATGTGGAAAAAGTAGGCATTATCTTCTGAGAGGACAAAACACGAATTAAACAGATATGTGAACAATGTAGGCATTATCCATTGATATCACTAAACACGAATTAAACAGAATATGTGGACAGTGTAGGCATTATCCATTGATATCGCAAAACACGAATTAAACAGAATATGTGAACAATGTAGGCATTATCTATTGATATCGCAAAACACGAATTAAACAGAATATGTGAATAATATAGGCATTATCCATTGATATCGCAAAACACGAATTAAACAGAATATGTGAACAATGTAGGCATTATCTATTGATACCAAATGCGAATTAAAGAGAATATGTGAACAATGTAGGCATTATCCATTGATATCGCAAAACACGAATAAATCAGATTATGTGTACACTGTAGGCATTACATATTGATACCACTAAATGCGAATCAAACACAATATGTGAGCAATGTAGGCATTATCCATTGATATCGAAAAACACAAATTTAACAGAATATGTGCACAATATAGGCATTATCCATTGATATCACTAAACACGAATTAAACAGAATATGTGGACAGTGTAGGCATTATCCATTGATATCGCAAAACACGAATTAAACATAATATGTGAACAATGTAGGCATTATCTATTGATACCAAATGCGAATTAAACAGAATATGTGGACAATGTAGGCATTATCCATTGATATCGCAAAACAAGAATTAAACAGAATATGTGCACGATGTAGGCATTATCCATTGATATCGCAAAACACGAATTAAACAGAATATGTGAGCAATGTAGGCGTTATCCATTGAAATCGCAAAACACGAACTAAACAGAATATGTGAGCAATGTAGGCATTATCTATTGATATCGCAAAACACGAATTAAACAGAATATGAGGACGAAGTAGATCAAGAATACCTTGCATATTTAACCCTCTCCAAGATAAACATGCGTTTTAAGGCATTTTCAACAAACGACTTTTTCAAACACTATGGCAAAAGGAGAATAGGTTCATGTTGAGCAATTTCTCATTTTGCCAGTGTCTGCTACTCTTCTTCATAATGTACTTTATATTAATGAACGTTCCATAGTTTTTGTCCAGATGTTTGCGACGTCGTCTTCTGCAGATGTTTGGCATGTTTGTGAAAGGGTTAAACTAATCATGGCCCACGTTGTCTTCTATACATTTAGAAATGTATACGATGAGTTGCCAAGACTACTCGGTAATTGCGTAAGCATTTGTCAAATGTTAACGGTTATTATACCAGAGACAGTAATACGACAATTACAGCTTTAACCTTATTTTTCGATGTAACATTTCTATCATAGCCCCGCACAAATAAGTTGAATAATTTAACGCTGGGACAATGTGATCTGTTATTTCTAATCATATATTTAGTTTAAACACATTGTATTGCCATATAAATAATACACAAGATGATATACAACATAAATTATGCATATGACAAAAGGGTTAGACTACAAGTTCGAACAACTGAGATTCAGTCTGTCCCTTTTGGATGACATACATCATATACTGTCTTTGGATTACCTAATAGTTAAAGGCAATAAGGATTACATAAAACAGACAATTTGCTCCGACTGGAGTTGGCAAGACAACAATGAAATAAAATATCTTACTTCACTAAATAAATGGTTATTATTAATGAAGATTAAACTATCTTAAGTATGATAAAGTTAAAGCATAACATTATATAGTATTGTGGTATTTTGGTTTGGAAAATAAACCCTGGGACCCTGGAAAAAGCGAGAGTATTCATTCAAACCTTCCAGAATCGCTGTTATAGGTCTGCACTGAACATAGTAAAATATTTAAGTTAAATGGATGGTATATTCTAAGTTATCGAAAAAGCAGAATTTGTTGTTTGTAAAATATATGACATCTAAAAAAGAAATGTTCGCAGTCTTTAACCAATAACCACAAACGCACATACCGTTGTCGCATAAATGGTTAGTGTACAGGTCAAATTGTTAGTCACTACATTTATTGCGAAGATACCTATAGAGTAGTACTTGGGAACAGTTGTACGTGGGAACATCTTCTATACTTTGGACTTAAAGGCTGACAGAGAAATTATTGATTTTGTGTTCTCGGGTAGTTCATTCCTCAAAGATACAGATGAAGGGACAACAGAACTGGAAAATAACTCTGTTCGTCTAGCAATAACCTCTATATTAGACGAATTTCGCAGTGGAATTATTCGGTTCGATTACCAATTTGTGATGGACAAAATTCAGTTAGATAGTTAGGAGTAAGATCATGGATAATTCTAAATGTTAAAATAAGTATTTGGTACTTTCTTCGATCAGATAATTCTAACCACCCAATTTCCTTGTATAAATTATGAAGAGAAATTGAGCTGGCTACACCAGTGGCAATTTTTGCTGCTTCATTTTGTATTTTATCCAATGAATCTTCTTCAGTTTTCGTGCAGTTGTCTAAAACCACTGAAGCATATTTCAAAAGTGGACGGAGAAAAGAAGTATAAGTGCGATTAAGTGAATCTCTGCTTAGTCTGAATTTAAGTGCTCTCGTCAAACCCAAATTTTTTGAGGCTGATTTTGTGGTGTTGTGTATGTGGTCTTTCCATTTGGCATTACTACTAAGAGTTAACTCTAAGTGATTATGGCTATCAACACATTCTAGTACTACATTGTCAAAAACAAGTCTTGGAAAAGGAACAGCTTCACTTCTCAACAGATACTTTCAAAAAATATATTTCTAAGGAGTCTGCAAAAAGTGTAAATCTAGACCATACTTATAGAGCTTATATATACTAGTCACAAATGTAAGGTTGTACATATTTTCAAGGATGAGTCTCGTGTGTGTTCTATGCCAAATTGAATTTGCAAAATTCATCTAAATGATTTCCAGCATTTGGAAAATGGTAGACATGACTTCCCGCATCGACACCCAAGGTTGCGAAAGTGGCATTACCAAAAACATCGGTGTCAGGATAAACTCTACCGGTGGTACTGGTACTTTACCCAGGATCATGAAGTCGAAATGCTCGACGTATTCCGGTTAGACATTTTAGAAATGTTAGAAAATTGGTCAAAGAGTGATAGTTATATTATATTATTTTAAAGGTGAACGCTAGTTGCCGATACCACATTTCCGTTGCTTAATTTGCCGCTTGAACAGACGTCAACAACTTGCTAAGGTTTACCTTCGGGGATTGTAAACAGAACATTACTTCCTTTTTCCTATTCCCCGAAGAAGGACGATAGTTTCATGGTGAATGGAAACATTATTTGTAATTTCCGAAGAAGGCCAGATGCTGAAATAATGAATGCAGAGTGCTATTATTGTTATTGCCTTATATATATTTAATTTGTTAGAGATTTGGTTTTTGCGGATTTTGGATCCCGCTTCAATGGTTCGATACCCGTTTGTGGTATTCATGCCGGAGAGCTATTGTGCAAGGAACATTTCTAGTACAGGATTTACACACAGGGATCATGGATATGTGTTCAATGGCCGTGTAATGACTGAAGAATCGTTTAAAACGTCGAACCCTGTCCAAAATAAAAAGCGGAACGTAATTTGTTAAAACATAAACTATTCTGTCCAACTTTCGGCTTTTTCTATGTTTTAAGTGGATGTCTTTTAAGCTTGGAAGGCGACAATGCTAGTGTTCATTACAGTAAACAAGTGATTACCAGTGGTAAAAATAAATGCATTTGAGTTATTGTATCTTTAAGGGTAGAGTACTTTTTGCAAGTTGACAACGCCTTTCAAATTGTAAATCCTTCGCTCCTCCTTGATAATGGGGCATTGGATACACATTGTCCAGATTGGACCTAGGTTTATGACCTTAGCGCTCTGTGCTTTGTACGCTGTCTGTGTCGTACAATGAACGTCGGTATTTCTCTATTTCAATTGTTTATTGACAAGTCGTTTTTCATCTGTCTTCGTCGTCTCCATGTTTTGATAATTTTAGAGCGTGGAAGACGTGAAAGATTTAACAATTGTATATGACGTCGTGACAGGAACATAAATGAAACAAATAATATGCAGTGAGTTTGATAAACTCTTTAATAATTAACGTATTACTCAACAGTTGACCGTTGAAGGACACTCGTTTAGCTTTGTGACACATAGTAAGACCTTCAACTGTTTTGCATTAATGTGCAGTTACGCTCATGTTGTCTACTAGTTTAACTTATATCCATTCTCCAGAAGTCACCTTGATGTTTGTCCGATGTGTTGATTGATTGATTGATTGGGGTTTAACGCCATTTTCACCAATTTTTCACTCATATCACGGCGACCAGTTCACCTACGCATTCGTTGTCTGGTTTTCCCACACCAGTACACCACACAACATACTTTCCAAGTAATTGTCCGATGAGATGGTGAACAGTAGAGATATGTCGAGGGGAAGTCCGTTCTAGATATACTGTAGTCCCGAATACTGGATTGCGTTTGACGTGGCCGATGACCGCCTCGGTATGGAGTGGTAGAATATCCACCTCGAGTGTGGGAAGTCGCGGGTGCGATCCCCGTTCGGGTCATACCAAAGACAAACTATTGTGTTAATGGCTGCCCCTCCTTGTCGCTGAGAATACCGGGGTTAGCATTACAAGTCACTGGCTGATGTCAGGATCAATTTTACTTTAAACTTATTTATTTTACATCAATTGCGAAACAAGCCTTTGGCTTAGATTAATCACGCTCGATGTCTGTTTCCTGGAGACTTAACCAGTACTCGTGCAATTTGTGTGGAAAAATCCCAAAGTCAGGACTCGCTCATCACGGGACTCGAACCAGGACCAGGGACCTTCGTCAGGATCAATGGACCAGTAGTACTGGTAACATACCCAGGAAACGTCGTGATATAACTGTACAATTGTTGAAAATGGCCTAAAAAAATGGCGTAAAACACCAAACAATCAATTGACGAAAATTTGTTTTCACGTCACACTAATTATATCAAATGACTTGATTCCTAGCAAACGATTTCTTCTAATATAGACGGCTTATGACGCATCTTCAAGAATCACAATACGACAAGTTTCGTAGTATCGGCAGGACGAAAGACAGATCTTGAATAATTATAGGGGAAAGGACGGGCACATGGCAGGTAATTACAAGTCTGTTTTAGAATCATTTTAACACTTAGCTAAATGAATTCATGCAACTGTATCATCACCTGTTTCAAAACGTTGGGCATGTTTTTGGAGTGACTTTCTTTTTATACATATTCTTACATGAATAGTCTATAATATATTACTGAGCGAATATGTAGACTGGTAATTATATTCCATGTTCGCAAATTAAGTATTTGTTGATGCGTTACTCATACATACATGCTGATTTAATTCGCGTATGGTAGGATACGGGTAGCAATCATGGCGATCTTTTGGCAGAATACAATTTGCCCTGAAAAAATAAAATTAATTTTAAAATGAGAGAGCAAATTCAGGCAATTATGAATATCGTTGCTTTTTATGCAATGCCCTTGCCTTAACATCTACTTGGTTTAACACATTTTGGGAAACACTAAAATGTATTGCTATTCTGTAAAATATTGCATCTGTGACGATGATATACTGTTTTGAAAGTATACAGTACGTATAGCACTACAAGGCAAATCCTAGTGTTGACTGTTAACTTAATCATATGCATACAGACTGGGTTGTATTGCCTACTACTCGTCATAGATAACTCTGAAAAGTTGTCAAGTGTCAAGATTTATAATGAAGACATGTAATGATCATTCACAAAATCTTAGGGAAGTTTTGAAAAGGTTTAGAGTGAATGGTATGAAACTAAAGCCAAGGAAATGCATCTCTTTTCAGAGAGAAGTTGAGTTTTTGGATAGAAATGTTAGCGGAAATAATCCGTCTATGATCGTTAAGGACACAATTATTATATTTCGTTTTTCCGGTGGACTAATTAAACTAGTGAGACAGCACCATATAGTCTGAATTATATGACAATTTGACGTTCATAACCAAATAAAAAATAATATAATAATCCGTAACTAATTACGTAGCCTTTTCAGGTTTTTAACTTATTTAAGTTTGCATGTGGCTTGTTTTTCCTGTAAATTGTTTGTAAGGGAACATGTTTTAAACTTGCTACATAATTCATTTCAGACAAAACTACTAGTCAATAGTTACTATAATGATTTGTAATTTTAAAAACATGATGGAATCCGCGGTGGTCGCATGGTTAGCGGATATCCCGGATTCAATTACTGATCGTGTTGGGTGCTTTAGGACAAACACGTGTGTTAGCCTGGTACTTATGTATCAACCAGGGAACATGGATATGCGTTCTGTCGCCGTGATATTACGGTTATTTCATGGCAAATGGTGTACAATCCCAATACAAAAAGAAAATATCGATACTAAGTACATTTATATAAAATTAATGTATAAATTGGCTTATAGGGCTATAACATCCTTTTTCTTTGTCGTAGATTGTCATCGTACAGGCGAACTCGGTAACCCAGTTATATAAGATTAGAGCATAATATTCCCAGATATAGCAAGGAAATAGCAATTAGTAAGAAATAGGCGGGTTCTGCCGGCAATAACTACATCAAAAATGACAAGATGACACGCGGCGGTTCCTTTTGAAGCAAAAAGTTTTTGGTTTCGCGCAGTTACGGAGCTGCGTCAATTATCCCTTTCCTTCATATAAACGCTTTTTGATGCCTCTGCAGTAGATGGCTTTTTGAAAATACGGCGACAAGAGAAGGAATCGCTCAGAACTAGCAATTTGTCCTTCTGTCATCCTATATTCAACTTTATTCAATTATTATACTCTCATTTAAAGGGAGTTTCCTCAGTCATCTGCTGCGGATTTGATGTATTTGTTAAACGATTGAACTTGGATCGCGGCGTGCTGCCGTAATGATTCCGTATCGAGTCGTCATATATGCAGTCGGACTTCCTTGGTCTTCATTTACCTATCTAACTATCTTCTTCGTCACTTGTTCCCATCATCACTTAGTGGAGCGTTGGTAGCTCAGTCGGTGGCGTCGCGGGCTCTCAATCCAAGGGCTTGGAGTTCAAATCCCAGCCCGGCCAACATTCCTTCTGACATCTAACTAAAGTCACGGTGACAAGCGTCGTTCGTCTTTCACCAATAGGCTTACAGTCTATGTGGAAAAGCAGCCAGTTACTTGGAAAGTATGTTATGTGGACTACTGGGAAAGCTGGCACACACAAGAGTACGTGAATTGGCCGCCGTAATATGACTGAACAATTGTTGAAAACAGCGCTAAGCGCCAATAAAAAAAACCACACCTCCATTCCTTCATGTTATTGCTGAAGTTTTCAGTTGTTCTCAAAGCTGTTCTGTTTGTGTTGTTTCTGCTTAATGGTTGAAGTCATGTCCTCTTTAGTATTTCTCTATTACGTTTCGCAATTGATTAACATAGAAAGGAAATTTTGAGGATGTGTTTTCATTATTATCAAATGCATCAACCATTTCAATCCTCTCTGCCCGCTGGTAAACAGTTACAATAATCACGCTATTAACCCATCTGTCACAACCTAATACGAAGACACGAGACCCGAATTTAGTTAAAGGGTAGCTGTAAAATTAATTGTCAAACTTCATACAGAACCACATATGTCAGGAATGGAGACAAGTGGAAACAGGAAAAACAGTCATGTGATACCGATTTTGAATACTTTAAGAAATGAACTAAATGCCTTGAGGATATTTTTGAAAACGAAGGTTAGTCAATTTGAAGCTGAGATAAGCAACATTTAAATTGTATGCAAAGAAAATTGAAATCGTGTAATGACACTGTGCAATCACTCGAATCCTCTTTAAAGGCTGGTAATGCATATACGAAGGACTCTTTATTATATGTCCAATCCCTGTCAATGCGCAACAATTTTATATTCACCAATATGTTTGAAGAGGAGCTCGAAAAGCCCGAGCAAACTGAGGCCAAGACACGCAATGGTAGAGAAGCCAGATTAGCACAGGATTACGTGGAACGAGTCCATAGCATTGGGGACAATCATCGCGTAGGATCAAGGACAAGAAACATCTTGGCGAAGTTCTCCTACTTTAAAGATCGTAAACTCTGAGGCGGACAAAATCGTGCCTAAAAATGATCGGATCGTTACATTTACGAACATATTCCCAAGGAAATAGCTGATCGTAGGCGTTCGCTAGTGCCAACCATGACACAGAGTACTTACGCTGATCAACGATAACCTAGGAAACTATAAATCACAGCTTCAGTTATTGATAAGGAGCGTCTTCGGTGATTTCGCTCTGATTATTCCTTACGCTACTAGTGGATACATTAAATGTCGTTACTCCATACAATGAACGTCACATTCAGAAGTGCGATTAATTTGATTTACATCTCGCATTTGAACAATGCAAGTGCGGGTATATGTTGCCTATACCGGTAAGGTTTAATGTATTTGAAATAGTATATACTCTGTAAGTCATCGAAAGATACAATGTAAACACTGCTTATAAGTACTCTTAATTGGAAATGACAGAAGGAAACATATTCATGATACTCTGTATTAAAGAAGTTGTATGAGGTTAATCTATTTAATATATCTATAGGTGCTACCTATTTACGAAAAAACGCAAGATAATTATAAACAAAAATTAAAGAGCATACTTTGGCCATAGAAAAAGAATTTATAAGTAATTGACTAGACAATAATAATGTTAATGTCATGTTTCTTACATTATCAAAACATATTTGGAATTCGTATTGCTGTCGTCTATTATTACGAACAGAAAATAATAAAGTAAAGACTTTCAGAAAATCAAAGAATACATTTATTATGAACGAGGTTAAAACATGAGAGCCAAGATGATCCTTAATCGATCACCTACATTATGGTAAAGAAGCAAATAGATCAGCCCTTTTCGGATACCACCCGGCGACTGCCTTTTTCAACCAGTCAATATGACTGGAACAAATTATGTAAGGGGTCACATTTCTGCTAAACCCTTTCCCTATTAGAGACGGTTTCTGAGGCCTGTGCAACGGACGATTTAGGAAAAGATTGTCACCAAAAGAACAATTGCTCCTTATGAGAAAGTTGTCCTTTTGCCACAATGTTTGATAAATAATTATACTTTGAATGAGTGAGTTAATAGCTCATGTATAGGAATTTGGGGTCTTTCATGTTGATACCACTTTTTTTGCGGGAAACGACGTCGCTCCATTGACGTTACGCCAATATGATGTGTAACGGAAATGACGTCACGTCCTTCTTTGGCTACGATACAGTCAAAATTTAGGTTCGGGCGTAGAAGGCTAATGCTGTCGTTTTTTTTGACGAACGGGAAAACATATTTCTTACAGATTTCCATTTATTTTTAACTTTACGTACAAATGTTTATTCCCACATAATGATCTTAAATATCTATTTAAAAAAAATGATTAAAAAGACGACAATAATTTTTAATCCGTGTTTTTCTGCACATTTTATACATACCCAAAATACCGATTTAAAAAAAAAATGATTAAAAAGACGACAATAATTTTCAATCTGTGTTTTACGTCTGCTTTTTATACATATCCAAAATGGCGGCCCCCATGGATTTTTCCAGTTTCATTTCAGAAAGCTTCAAGGGTTATTGAAAAAAAAAAGAAAAAAAAAATCTCACACCTGTTAACTATAAGCGAAAAAAACCATTCATGGTTTTTTTTCGTATAATAACATGTGCGCCACTAAGAATGGTAGATAACTGAAATTTGAGAATACAAGTTTATTTCCCAGAACAGACTAGTACACTTAAGGACAATGTTCCTAAAATATCAATTTATTTTATGAAACGTGTTAAACTAATCAATACAATAACACAAAAAGCTGGCTGATACATATAACTTACAATGTATCGAAGTACGTCCGATGTGGTGACCCTTCAGGTTTCAGAGAATAATACATTTTATATAAAATGTTCTTTTTAAAGAAAATCAAAGAGACCCCTTTAATTCGATCAAATGGTCAGTAATGCTATCTGCATGTATATGCATCATCTATTGATACCACTAAACATTAATTAAACAGAAAATGTGGAAAAAGTAGGCATTATCTTCTGAGACGACTAAACACGAATTAAACAGAATATGTGAACAATGTAGTCATTATCCATTGATATCACTAAACACGAATTAAACAGAATATGTGGACAGTGTAGGCATTATCTATTGATACCAATACACGCGAATTAAAAAGAATATGTGAACAATGTAGCATTATCCATTGATATCGCAAAACACGAATTAAACAGAATATGTGAACAATGTAGGCATTATCCATTGATATCGCAAAACACGAATAAATCAGATTATGTGTACAAGGTAGGCATTATATATTGATACCACTAAATGCGAATAAAACAAAATATGTGAGCAATGTAGGCATTATCCATTGATATCGCAAAACACAAATTAAACAGAATATGTGAACAATGTAGGCATTATCCATTAATATCACTTAACACGAATTAAACAGAATATGTGCACAATATAGACATTATCCATTGATATCGCAAAACAAGAATTAAACATAATATGTGAACAATGTATGCATTATCTATTGATACCAAATGCGAATTAAACAGAATATGTGGACAATGTAGGCATTATCCATTGATATCGCGAAACAATATTTAAACAGAATATGTGCACGATGTAGGCATTATCCATTGATATCGCAAAACATGAATTAAACATAATATGTGGACAATGTAGGCATTACCCATTGATATTGCAAAACACGAATTAAACATAATATGTGGACAATGTAGGCATTATCCATTGATATCGCAAAACACGAATTAAACAGAATATGTGGACAATGTAGGCATTATCCATTGATATCGCAAAACATGAATAAATCAGATTATGTGTACAATGTAGGCATTATATATTGATACCACTAAATGCGAATCAAAAAAATATTGATATCGCAAAACACGAATTAAACAGAATATGTGGACAATGTAGGCATTATCCATTGATATCGCAAAACACGAATTAAACATAATATGTGGAGAATGTAGGCATTATCCATTGATATCGCAAAACACGAATTAAACAGAATATGTGGACAATGTAGGCATTATCCATTGATATCGCAAAACACGAATTAAACATAATATGTGAGCAATGTAGGCATTATCTATTGATATCGCAAAACACGAATTAAACAGAATATGAGGACGAAGTAGATCAAGAATACCCTGCATATTTAACCCTCTCCAAGATATACATGCGTTTTAAGGCATTTTCAACAAACGACTTTTTAAAACACTATGGCAAAAGGAGAATAGGTTCATGTTGAGCAATTTCTCATTTTGCCAGTGTCTGCGACTCTTCTTCATAATGTACTTTCTATTAATGAACGTTCCATAGTTTTTGTCCAGATGTTTGCGACGTCGTCTTCTGCAGACGTTTGGCATGTTTGTGAAAGGGTTAAACTAATCATGGTCCACGTTGTCTTCTATACATTTAGAAATGTATACGATGAATTGCCAAGACTACTCGGTAATTGCGTAAGCATTTGTCAAATGTTAACGGTTATTATACCAGAGACAGTAATACGACAACTACAGCTTTAACCTTATTTTTCGATGTAACGTTTCTATCATAGCCCCGCACAAATAAGTTGAATAATTTAACGCTGGGACAATGTGATCTGTTATTTCTAATCATATATTTAGTTTAAACACATTGCATTGCCATATAAATAATACACAAGATGATATACAACATAAATTATGCATATGACAAAAGGGTTAGACTACAATTTCGAACAACTTAGATTCAGACTGTCCATTTTGGATGACATACATCATATACTGTCTTTGGATTACCTAATAGTTAAAGGCAATACAGATTACATAAAAAAGAAAATTTGCTCCGACTGGAGTTGGCAAGACAACAATGAAATAAAATATCTTACTTCACTAAATAAATGGTTATTATTAATGAAGATTAAAGTATCTTAAGTATAATAAAGTTAAAGCATAATATTATATAGTATTGTGGTATTTTGGTTTGGAAAATAGACCCTGGAAAAAGCGAGAGTATTCATTCAAACCTTCCAGAATCGCTGTTATAGGTCTGCACTGACAGGAACATAGTAACATATTTAAGTTAAATGGATGGTATATTCTAAGTTATCGAAAAAGCAGAATTTGTTGTTTGTAAAATATATGACATCTAAAAAAGAAATGTTCGCAGTCTTTAACCAATAACCACAAACGCACATACCGTTGTCGCATAAATGGTTAGTTTACAGTTCAAATTGTTAGTCACTACATTTATTGCGAATATACCTATAGAGTAGTACTTGGGAACAGTTGTACGTGGGAACATCTTCTATACTTTGGACTTAAAGGCTGACAGGAAGTTATTGATTTTATGTTCTCGGGTAGTTCATTCCACAAAGATACAGATGAAGGGACAACAGAACTGGAAAATAACTCTGTTCGTCTAGCAATAACCTCTATATTAGACGAATTTCGCAGTGGAATTATTCGGTTCGATTACCAATTTGTGATGGACAAAATTCAGTTAGATAGTTAGGAGTAAGATCATGGATAATTCTAAATGTTAAAATAAGTATTTGGTACTTTCTTCGATCAGATAATTCTAACCACCCAATTTCCTTGTATAAATTATGAAGAGAAATTGAGCTGGCTACACCAGTGGCAATTTTTGCTGCTTCATTTTGTATTTTATCCAGTGAATCTTCTTAAGTTTTCGTGCAGTTGTCTAAAACCACTGAAGCATATTTCAAAAGTGGACGGAGAAAAGAAGTATAAGTGCGATTAAGTGAATCTCTGCTTAGTCTGAATTTAAGTGCTCTCGTCATACTCAAAACCTTTGAGGCCGATTTAGTGATGTTGTGAATGTGGTCTTCCCATTTGGCATTACTACTAAGAGTTAAATCTAAGTGATTATAGCTATCAACACATTCTAGTACTACATTGTCAAAAACAAGTCTTGGAAAAGGAACAGCTTTGTTAGTTAGCAACATGGCCGCTGTTTTAGACGGATAAAAAGAAACTTAACCATTGCTTAGTTTAAACATATTTTTTTGAGAAATAGTTGCACATTGGTATATATGTAATACATGTTATGTTCATATGATTGGAAAACAAGCATCATAGACACTTATACAAATTCAGATGAAATTAGATTATACTATTGTCTCAATATATTTCAATTTAAAATAAAAAATGTCATTATAATACCATTACTGTTATGTCTCGCCCAGAATCCCCAGCAGTAAACAACACGACAAACCTTATCCCGTACTAAATCTCTTGGTTGTATCAATATATTTCTGGACATAAAGAAAGATTGCCGTGTTTGATTCGAACGATAAACGCTCGTCGCCAAAGAGAAGGCAGTTGATACTGGGTGGACATGAAAGATTGGAGGAAAAATGAGTCGCGGGCAGTACGATATGATGGACAATGAAGAAGGAAATGATTTGCTGTCTCTACACTACTACAAGCACAGAGGTCAGTTTCAACGATATTGCGGCGATAAAGATCAAAGTTAAGTGAGCAGCATCCTAAGCTCAAACGTGCATGCTTCATTTGTTGCTTCCGACCACCGACGTTATGTAGAGGGTTATACACTTGCTGTGTACGCCGTGTATCTTATATTTCAAAGAAGGTAGGGATGGTGAGTTGCGGACAACGGGAGAGAGTTCATTCCACTCTCGGATATTTTGTGGTAGGAACGAGGAACCATAGAGTGTGGTACGCGTGTAGATGGCAGGAATATCATGTGTAGATCGAAGATTGTAGGCAGGCCGATTTTGTTTGGGAACAAGGTCCGAAAGATAAAAAGGTGTAAGATGATTCTTCATTTTGTAAAACACAGTGAGACGATGTTTTCTTCTACGTTCGGACAAAGTATCACAACGGAGTTCGCTAATAAGCCTGTCAGTATTGCAGTTTTGTTGCACCTGTAACGATTCTAGCGGCCTCTATTTGAACTGCCTCAATGTCATTCTTAAGCTCCTGAGAGCAGTTGTCCCATTTAGTATCACCATACTCCAAAAGGGGTCGAATAAAGGAAATGTACATTTTTTTCTAAGCTGAACCTGGATAACACAAACTTAAGGAAACGAAATAATCCAAAACGTTTCCACGCTTTATCAGTTGTAGCTTTAATATGAGAATTCTATTTAGCATCATCAGAAAGAGTAAGACCTAGATGCTTATGGTTATTGACTTTGGTAATTGGGACGTTATCCATGAACAACGCTGGATGCTGTGGCCTGTTGCGCTTTCGCAAAAATATCAATGATTCGGTTTTCGCTGGGTTAAAAGAAACGAGCCACCTCTTTGACCATGACAGGATATGAGAACGATCATAGTTGAGAGCAACAGAGGATTGTGTTGGATCGTCTACAATAATGTAGAGACTGGTATTATCAGCAAAAAAGGGGGACATTGGCTTCTATGTCTGAAACAATGTCATTGATGTAAATCAAGAAAAGAAGATGTCCTAAGATAGAGCCGTGGGGGACACCGGCATTGATGGCGGACCAGTTAGATGTTGCATTGGCTATGACAACCCTTTGATATCTGTTTCTAAGGTAGGAACGAATCCAAGATAATAACGAGTATTTGATACCGATTGATTCGAGTTTGAATAGAAGCCCGTGGTGCCATACTCGGTCAAAAGCCTTCGATATATCACAGAACACTGATTTGACCTCCTTACCTTCATCAAGGGCTTTAACAATGTCGTTGTATAGGACGAACAACTGGTTTGCTTAGCCCAAGTAGAAAGCATTAAGAGGTCATGGTTTAAAATGCCTTCATTATTAGTTATGTTAGTTGCGCAACATGTCATTGATGTATCATCAGCAAAAAGGCGTGATATGCTTAGTATGTTTTCAGTTATATTGTTAACATAAACAAGGAATAATAGAAGCCCACGAACAGAGCCTTTAAGTACCGTAGCATTTCTAGTTAGTAGCCTTTATTTGGCATTGCCTACAATTACAGATTGTTGTCGGTACAATATTCAAACCAGTCAGAAATTGGTCCAACAGTTCCATTCTGTTTTAATCCTTTGTGCCAAACGCGATCAAACGCATTGGATATATGACGTAATACCATACAGATATTCTTTTGAGCATCAATGGACGAAACTATTTGATGGTAGATGTCAATCAACTGATAAACAGTTGAATGACCTTTTAGAAACCCAGACTGAAGTGGTTGATTTAAGTGATTTGACTGCATATGGTTGTCAACTTGTTTGTATACACAGCTTTTAAATATTTTACCTACACAACTTAAAAATGATACTGGTCGATAATTCCCGAAAGAAGATTGGTCTCCTTCCTTATATAAAGGTAGAACATTTGATTGTTTCCATTAAAAGGGAATATTTCAGATTTATTGATTTATTAAATAGCGATTTATTAAATAGCATACTCAAAGGTTTAGAGATTGTAATGTTTGTTGCTTTTAGCACGTTTTTGTCTGCACATGTTTTTACTCTTATCGAAAGTTGAAAAACTGCCATTGCGATTGCTAAGAAAACGTATATATAGTAGATATTCTGAGAATTACCTCACCAATTCCATTATCGAATATGAATATTAAGATATATATACGTAAGTCTGTCTGGTTCGAAGTCACATAGGTTATTTGTACTAGTATGTCTTCATTGACACCTGCTATTCAATATTAACCCATGCTCCACTGTAGACGCTTCCTGCACGCATCTGCAGCAGATGATTTTTTAAAACGCTGTGCTTAAAGAATGATGAGCAGTTTTCCTTTTATCAATAATGTTTACACTTGTATATAATAGTTGAATTTTTTTATTTATAGAGTTTCCATATTAATGATAAGTTCAGTCTTTGGAATGAACTATACATATTTCCAAAGTCAATACTATACTAAATCTCAGTAAACACGTTATAAAAACGCTTTCCGACGTTTATATGACTTACATGACTTAGTTAGGAACATTTCAGAGCCGGATCAGACTATGCAGATGCGCTGACTGATCTGAATCTACACTGATCCGAAATGCATTTCGGTTGGTTTTCACAGAGGGCCTCTCAAATTGACTTGCAATTCTTTAAATGAGGAACTCCATTTACTGGTTAACTTTAGAGGTGAATGTACTACATGTATATATTGTTGTGTTAATAATCAATGACAAATTAACGGTTATTATGAAGTGTTAATGCATAAGGACTTATATATTGATTGTTTAACAAAAAGTCATATCCAAATAAAAGGGGGCTAGTTTTTGAGTGATTTAACAGTTGAACAAGGAATCCTAAGACGTATTCGACCAAAACCTTCGAAACCTGAAGCACGGTTCTTTGTTCTTCTATTCGGTCATCATCGCATGAAAACTGCAATTCGGCCATTTACTACAAGACAAGAGCTAGATGATCCTCTTTGTGTTCAAAATCGTGTTGGATTCCTCTTAAGTATGAGTCTCAAATACAAATAAATAATGTTATTCTTACTATGCAAGTCCGTGCAAAAAGGTACAAGTTAGCTTTCGTGAACATTGTAGACCCAGATCAGCCTGTCCGATAAATTTATACACGGGTCACATATAACTGTCATTACCTTGGGAGAAGGTAATAGTGTATGTTCAGATCAGCGTGCGCATCTCTTCATTGTTATGAAAAACTTCACTTCTCAACAGATGCTTTCAAAAAATATCTTGCTAAGGCGTCTGCAAAAAGTGTAAATCTAGACCAGACTATGCAGATATATACTGGTGACAAAGATAAGGTGTACATATTTTCAAGGATGAGCTCACGTGTGTTTTATGTCAAATTGAATTTGCCACTTTGACTTCCAGCATTGGGAAAATGGTAGACATGACTTCCCGCATCCTCAGGGTTTCGAAAATCGCATTACAAATGCATCGGAGGTCAGGATAAACTATAAGGGTTGTCTCAGAAAGTCATGGACTTTTCTCATAAGTTTTGTTTTAACAGATAGAATAACTTATTATTAACGTTAAACAATCTTTGATCTTCATGGAATGAAATAAATGTGGAATTGGTGCATTTGCATTCATATTATACCTATGATACATATACCGGTGGCACTGGTATATCTGAAATACTTTTGAAAGAGGCATATAAGACCATTCAAACAAACATCACAATATTCCCGACATTCTTCTAAAAAGAAAAACAAAACCTGATGAACCCACATAAGTATTCATATGTGCCCAAAGGTCAGGTGCAGATCAATGATCGAATGATACTGTAGAAGTGTATACTGGTGCATCCTAAGTTCGTAAACCTAATTTTGAGCAAAACCTACCATATCGAGAACTTAATGACATTTTAGACATTAGAAATCAGATTTAAGCTTCTAAGTTGACTGATTATACAAAGTTACGCAAGGAAAAGGTGGGCACAATGACAAGGAGCAAAGTATGATCATGAAGTTGAAAAGCTCGACGTATTCCGGTTGGACATTTTAAAAATGTTTGAAAATCGGTCAAAGAGTGATAGTTATATTATATCTGTATTAAAGGTGGACGCTAGTTGCCGATACGTTTTAGAATATCACATTTCCGCTACTTAATTTGCCGCTTTAACAGACGTCAACAATTTGCAGAGGTTTACCTTCGGGTATTGTAAACAAATCATTACTTCCTCTTCCTATTCCCCGAAGAAGGACAATAGTGTCATGGTAAACGGAAGCATTATTTGTAATTTCCGAAGGAGGCCGGATGATGAAATAATGAAAGCAGAGTGTTATGATTATTATTGCTGTATACCTATTTAATTCGCTCATGAATCAGGATTTGGTAGATTTGGGAACCAGCTTCACTGGTTTGATACCCGTTTGTGGTAGTTATGCCGAAGACTAATTTTGCAAGGATTTTTTCTAGTACAGGGTTTACACACTAGGATCATGAATATGTGTTCTATGACCATGTAAATATGACTGAACGATCGGTTAAAACGTCAAACCCTGCCAGTGAAATAAATAAATGTATGCGCGTTATTGTATTTGTGAGGGTAAAGTACGCCTGTCAAATTGTAAATGCTTAGTCGCTCCTCCTTCATACTGGCGCATTGGATACACATTGTCCAGCTCTGTCTTACCTGAGCGGACGTTGTGCTCTGTTCATGTCGTGAAATCAACGTCGGTTCTTCTCTCTTTCATTTGTCTATTTACACGTATATTTTTATTTATCTTCGTCGTTGTCATGTTTTAATAATTTTGAGCGTGAGTAAACGTGATAAGACTTAACTATTGTAGATTACTATTATAGATGACTTCGCAACAGGAAAATAAATGCGATAAATACTACGAGTCTATACGATGTGATAATTACTATAACAATTACGAAAATCCGCAGTGAGTATGATACACACTATTAAAATAGAAGAATAACTCCCCAGTTGACCGTTGAAGGATATCATTTAGCAGCTTTGCGACACATACAAATACCTTCAACTGCTTTGCATTAATGTGCAGTTACGCTCATATTGCCAACTAGTTTAACTTATATCCATTCTCCAGAAGTCTCCAAGATGTTAGCCGATGAGATGGTGAACAGAAGAGATCTGCTGCGGGGAAGTCCGTGCTAGATATGCTGTAGTCCCGAATACTGGATTGCGTTTGACATGGCCTATGACCGCCTCGGTTGTGTAGTAGAAGTGCGTCCACCTCGGGTGCGGGAGGTCGCGGGTGCGAAGCCAGGTCGGTTTATACCAAAGACTTTAAAAATAGTTGTAATGGCTGCCCTTGTTGTCGCTCAGGGTTATGGGATTAGCATTATAATTGACTGGCTGATGTCAGGATCAATGGACCAGTAGTACCGGTAACTTACCCAGGAAACGTCGTGATATAACTGAACAATTGTTGAAAGAGGCGTAAAACACCATACAATCAATTGACGTGGCCGATCCTTCACAGTTGTTAACCAATCCCGTTAGAATACCAATAGTTCAGAAACAATATCGGATGATAATTAGTTTTCCCGTCACACTAATTATATCAAATGACTGGATTACAGCGACATGTTTAACAAACGATTTCTCCTAATATATACGGCTTGTGACGCATGTTCAAGAATCGCAATACGACAAGTTTGGACGACAGCTGGAATAACTGAATGGGGAAAAACGGGCATATGGGGGATCATTACAGGACTGTTTTAGAATCATTTTAACACTTGGCTTAATGAATTAATGCAACTGTATCATCGCCAATGCTTCTGTTTTTAAACGTTTTGCATGTTCTTGGAGTGGATTGTTTTTATACTTATGCATATGTAACCGGCCACGGCAGGTTCGATTTAGGATACAACACGACAACAGAGAAAGAATGCTAGTTTATACTTTTAATAAGTGTTGGCTTTTACTCATAGCCAAAACAGGACAAATATATACAGTAAATGAGACATGTTAACAACTAAATAATAATATAGAACATAATAGAGGGGAAATCAGAAATAGAGAGAGAGAGAGAATGCTCAGAGTGGTAAGCTAGTTAGGTAAACGTTACCTTTGGAGCTGGCCACAACTGGGAAGAAAACAGAAAGAGACAGGCCTTATATAGTACAGAATACCTTGTGTATACACAAGAATCACAATTATCACATGAACCACAAGTAAATAAGGCAGGCATACATGTAGTAACTAGAAGAGTCATACGAAAATGTAGAGGCAGGTATATGTGCGGTGGCTTCAAGAAACCGCTCCCGTTACATTCCCCCTTTCTTAAGATCCAATGTTCAAATAAACATTGGTCAAAATAAACTGAGATGTAGAAGATTATAAATAATTAATACGACTATAAGTCCGGTAGTGGGTAATATATATGAATTTTGAAAAACACATAAGAAACACTGAATAGTAGCACTGTGGAAAGTTAATTTCTTTTACTTCTTAAAAGTTATGTGGCTGCTATTTGGTGATGCTTCCAAGCATTCCGAAACCGGACAGGTCATAGGAGAATAAATCCAGCGAGGCCTTTCATTTCTGGTAAATACAGTTCTTTTTAGATGAAATAGGTCAGATAAAACATTTGAAGATTTCTCAGCCCGGACATTACAATTCCTGAGATGAATCCTATCGTAGGAACACATTCCTAAGCTGCCAAAGAAGGTCAGGCCATACATGAGATGACGGGGTGATCATTTCCTTTTAATACTCGTGTTCTGCCTTCGATGCGGTAATGACCTTATCTTATCTAGTATTTATTGTAACCCAGTCAACCAAAACAACTACTTTCCAGGTTGATTAAATTATGAAGTCTATATGAACTAGCATCAGCATGATAATTCAAAATGAAGAACTGCTGCTGTTCTGTGTTGTATCGCGGCCACGGCAGGTTCGATTTAGGATACAACACGACAACAGAGAAAGAATGCTAGTTTATACTTTTACTAAGTGTTGGCTTTTACTCATAGCCAAAACAGGACAAATTTATACAGTAAATGAGACATGTTAACAACTAAATAATAATATAGAACATAATAGAGGGGAAATCAGAAATAGAGAGAGAGAGAGAGAGAGAGAGAGAGAGAGAGAGAGAGAGAGAGAGAGAGAGAGAGAGAGAGAGAGAGAGAGAGAGAGAGAGAGAGAGAGAGAGAATGCTCAGAGTGGTAAGCTAGTTAGGTAAACGTTACCTTTGGAGCTGGCCACAACTGGGAAGAAAACAGAAAGAGACAGGCCTTATATAGTACAGAATACCTTGTGTATACACAAGAATCACAATAATCACATGAACCACAAGTAAATAAGGCAGGCATACATGTAGTAACTAGAAGAGTCATACGAAAATGTAGAGGCAGGTATATGTGCGGTGGCTTCAAGAAACCGCTCCCGTTACACATACATGAAGAGTCTATCAGATATTACTGAACGAATATGTAGACTGTTATATATATTCAATGTTCGCAAATGTAGTTTTTAATGATGCATTACTCCGCGTATGGTAGGATTCGGTTTGTAAGTATGGCAATCTTTTGACAGAATGCCATTTGCCCTGAGAAAATAAAATTCATTTTAAAATGAGTCAATTCCGGCACTTGTGGATATTATTGGTGTTCTGAAATGCCCTTGGTTTAACGCATTTTGGGTAACACTTAAAATGTAATGTTATTCTGTAAGATATTGCATCTGTGACGATGATATACTGTTTCGAAAGTATACAGTACATATGGCACTGCCAGACCCATCCTAGTGTTGTCAATTAACTTAATCATATGCATTCAGGATGGGTTATTTTGCCTGCTACTCGTCATAGATTACTCTGAAAAGTTGTAAGGTGTCAAGATTTATAAAGAAGACATCCGTGTAGTCTAAATGATGTGACAATTTGACGTTCATAACCAAATTAAGAATAATACAATAATCCGTAACTGATTACGTAGCTTTTTCAGGGTTTTAACTTATTTAAGTTTGCATGTGGCTTGTTTTTCCTGTAAATCTTTCTCAAAACGAGCTTTCACAAACCGAGCAATTTCTCCTTGTGTGACCCTGTTTTTAACTCTATTCAATTAATGCTATTCATTTAAAGGGATTTTCCAAAAAGGAATGTTTTCAAAGTCATCTGCTGCATATTTGCTGTATGTGGGAAAGGGTTGAACTTGGAACGCGTCGTGCTGCCGTAATGTTTCCGTATCGAGTCGTCATGTATGCAGTCAGACTTCCTTGGTCTTCATTTACCTATCTAACTATCTTCTTCGTCAATTGTTCCCTCCATCACTTCGTCGCGCCTTGGTCGATCAGTCGGTAGCGTCGCGGGCTCTCAATCCAATAGTTGTGAGTTCGAATCCCAGCTTGGCCAACATTCTTTCTGACGTTTGACTTAGGTCACTGTGACAAGCATCGTTCACCCACGGGCTATAAGCCTATGTGGAAAAGAAGCCAGTTGCTTAGAAAGTATGTTGTAAGTATGAAAGCTAGGAAACGCATTAGTTAGTGAACTGGCCCCAATGATATGAACTGAAAGATTGTTGAAAACGGCTTAAGTCCCAATCAATCAAACTCCTCCATGTCAGTTGTTCACAGAACATCTCTGTTTGTATTGCTTCTACTTATTGGGTGATGCTAGGTCTTGTTTGGTATACATCTATTACGTATGTATGCATGTATATATGTATGTATGAATATATTGCCATTCATTCTTACTGACCTTTTGTATTTGCTTGAAGCATTGTATTGTATTGACAAGAAACTATGTAAGTTTTAGTCTAATACAATTCTTCTCTTCAGCTAAGTCTTTGTTCCCCCACAATTCACAAAAATTGCAAATCTTGAATAAGTAAAAGTCAATCACAATCAACACAATATTGCTACAAACAGGTATCCAGAGGTTCAACTTATAAAACAAAGAACTTTTATAAGAATATTACTTAGTTAACCCTGATCCTGCCGAACGCGCTTGTAGACAATATGTACCTTAATAATGAATGTAAAATTTACCCTTTCCCACATACAACAAATCTGCAGCAACCGCATTAGAAAACATTTAGTAACACATAGAGTAAGCCTCTATAAATGAAAGTGAAAGCATTAAAAAAGAGTTGAAATCCATTGTAGTAATTTCTCTATTTGCTACAATATTTTCAAAACTGGACTGATGCATAGGCATCAAACAGCGTCTTTTGTATGAAGTCGTAATGCTCATCGAGTGTATTCATTAATACTGAACTGACATGATATCAAATCGAAGACATATTGATCCGACTATGAAATGAACCTTCACTGTAAACCGAGGCTTCCTCGGTGATGACATTCGTTGTATAATGGCTGTGCTACTTTATCAAGAGTCATGGTTTTGACATTACGAATGTATAATAAGTTAAGTGTCAACTTTATGAATATTTGGTTGATAACGTACCAAATTTCTAAATTCAATTCCAGTACTAGTCCGTTAGTCAAAAACTACCCTTGAAATTGGTTTTAGTCTCCAGCAGACAGCATTGGATAAGTAAAAGTGATTTTACAGCCTATGTGCATCTATATATATGATGAAGTAGAAGTCAAATTAGAGCCAATGTGGACCGCTTCAGAGTGTCGATAAAGTAGGCTCATCAAGTTACATGTTATTTCTTATACAATACATTACCCGTTTTTATATCATTACTTTTTCAAAGCTAACTGGTACCGACTCGGTGGTGTAGTGGTAGAGAGTCCATCTCGGGTGAGGGAGGTCGATTCCTTGATCGGGTTAATATAAAAAATACATTAAAACTGTATTTAATGATGTTTCCTCCTTGGCGCTCATGTCTGTGGGAAGATCATTACGACTGACCCGCTGGTTTCAGGGTAAACCAGTAACTTACCCAGGAAACGCCGTTCTATATCTAAACAAATATTGAATGCGGCGTAAATCACCATACACACAAAATAAATTAAAATGTGTACACGTTTATCTTACAGAAGAGCCAGTTACCCGCATCCATGATAATAATAGTTTGTCGACTGTTTTGAAAATATCTGTGTGGACTATTCTAATGTATTTTAGAAATTCCAATTCCAATTTTGGAGCTGATTCGATTACATATTAAAAAATACATTTTTTTTGTATTTGTTCTACTATGTGATTTTTAGTAGCATTATTTTAAAGCATCAGTATTCGTCTACTAATAGGCAAATAGCTATCACTTTCAGATGACCCGATTTGCGAGATTGGTCCGCTTCAGATTTCATTGCGCTTCTAATGAATAAAGCTATGTACAATAACAGCGCATGACACCTTTATTATATGATCGTATTTCCGCTGCCAATAACATATGTCACGTGTCATTATACATACGTTAATCGCACTTCTTTGTTAATCAATCCGGCTCGTTTTGTACAATCCCTGAATATGTGCAAAGTGATCCGCTAATGGTGAGGCGACTCGACCACGTTCAACTATTGTAAGGTTATACTAAGGTTTATAATTGTATGGAACAATAATAAAAGGCATATAACTATCAATGCAGAAAACATATATGTTTATATAAACACCTACATTATACCAATAATCACGAGTTACACTTGTAATATTGCAACTATCTGTCTACGTTGTTTTGTATTGGTAATTTGATCACGTGTTAACTCTGTATCGGCAATTTACAAATCATTATTTAAAATTATTGTTTATTTGTCATGTCTGAACGAATCGAAGATTGTTTAACCCATTCCAACATATAGAAACGTTCTGATGCCTCTGAAGGACACAACGATTGAAAACATAGTGAGAAAAGGAGAAATTACTCACGATAAGCAATTTCTCATTTTGCTACTATGTCCTCGACTCTCTTTAATACATAACCTATCATTTATAATTGTTTTCCATAGGTTTTTTTCATGTTTGTGAAGTCGACTGGTGCGGATTTATTGTGTGTTGAAAAGGGTTGCGATGTAAGTGGGAGACGCAGACTCGATTGTTATGTAATATATTCTCTCAAGCCCGTTTTCGTAAATATCTAATATTTCGCGTTGCGTTGTTTGACAATTTAAAAATTCAACAAGCGTCTGTGTCTTAAATTTAATATTTACTTAACGCAAGTGGAACAATACTGATACATCATACACGTAACAGTATTAATACTTTAACAAGAGCGCCAAATGTCACAAAATACGCTCGTCCTGTTTTTTTGAGACCAAGTATAGTGATAATTGGTTGTACATCAGCCAAACTTAGAGAGCGGACACTGTTAGTACAGTTTTGGCCATTTCGAGGGACATACTTTTGTAGTGACTAAGATAACGTTGTAAGTTATCAAACCTGACCAAGATATTCTGCCCATCAACATTTTGTCTAAATTCGGTGATGATCGGATAAAGGCTTCACAAGTTATTTAGCTGACAAGACCAATTTTAGGTAATTTCTATTATTAAAGGGCAATAACTCTCTATCGACTTGAGCAATATGGCTATTTATCGAACTTGTCCGAGATATTACGCCAATACACATTCTGACCAAATTTGGTGATTATGGACAAAGGCTCCTAAAGTTATTGAGCAAACAAGACCAATTTTAGGTAATTTCTTCAATTAAAGAGCGATAACTCTCAATTGACTAGAGCGATATGGCTAGTTATTAAACATGACCGAGATAGTATGACAATACACATTCTGACTAAATTTGGTGATGATTGGACAAAAGGCTTCTAAAGTTATTGTGCTGACAAGACTAATTTTAGATAATTTCTATAATTAAAGCGCAATAACTCTTGATTGTTTTAAGCGATATTTCTAGTTATCGAACTTGTCCGAGATATTATGCAATACACATTCTGACCAAATTTGGTGATGATCGGAAAAAGACTTCTAAAGTTATTGAGCTGACAATACCAATTTTAGGTAATTTCTATAAATAAAGGGCGATAACTATTGATTAACATAAGCGATATAGCTAGTTATCGAACTTCTTTGAGATAGTATGCAAATACACATTCTGATTACATTTGGTGATGATTGGACAAAGGCTTCTAAAGTTATTGAGCAGACAAGACCAATTTTGGGTAATTTCTATAATTAAAGGGCGATAACTCTCGATTAACCTAAGCGATATAGCTAGTTATCAAATTTGTCCGAGATATTGTCCCAATACACATTTTGACCAAATTTGGTGACGATTGGACAAAGGCTTCTAAAGTTATTGAGCTGACAACATACAGGACGCCGCACGCACGCCGGACTGCCAGCAAGCACGACCTCCAGCCCGCCCGCCCGCACGCCGCAGGTAAAACTATTTTACGATCCGTTTTTGTGGCGATTGGTTTGACAATCGCCACAATGCTAACAGAAACAATAACAACGAAAAATATTTACATAGTCGGTTTTGAACTTTTTCAAAACGGGAGTATAAAAATGGTATTAATGGCTGCCTTCTTTGGCGCAAAGTGTTGCTTGGCTAGCTTTACGAGCAACTTGCTGGTGTCAGAGGATAAATGGATGAGAAGTACTGGTAACATACCCCCAAAACGCAATGATATAATCAAAGCAATCAAAGTTCTTGATCAAATTTATTTTTTGAACAATTTGTTGATGAGTGCCACCTAGATGTAGCCTCAGAGAAAACGATTTGAATGCACGATGTACGGAGACCTGAAATCAGGAATGTAGGTAATTTGATCACAGGAAATTTGGTCACCGGAAATATTGTCACAGTAATACGGGCACAAGTTAATTTGGTCACAGTAATGAGGGCACAATGTAATTCGATCACAGTAATAAAGGCACAAGGTAATTTGGTCACAGTATTAAGGGCACAAGGTAGTTCGGTCAAAGTAATACGGGCGCTAGGTAATTTGGTCACAGTAATACTTGCACAAGGTAATTTAGTCATAGTAATAAGCGCACAATGTAATTTGGTCACAGTAATAAGGGCACAGGGTAATTCGGTCACAGTTATACGGGCACAAGGTAATTTGGTCACAATAATGACGGTTCAAGGTAATTCGCTCACAGTAATAAGGGCACAAGGTAACTTGGTCACAGTAATAAGGGCACAGGGTAATTCGGTCACAGTTACACGGGCACAAGGTAATTCGGTCACAGTAATACGGGCACAAGGTAATTTGGTCACAGTAATGAGGGCACAAGGTAATTCGGTCACATTAATAAGGGCACAAGGTAACTTGGTCACAGTAATAAGGGCACAAGGTAATTCGGTCACAGTAATGAGGGCACAAGGTAATTGGGTATTTACACAGAGTGAGACAGGACAATGTCGGACATATTATTATGATCATAATAATATAATAATAAAAATGATAATATAAATTAAATTATGATTAATAAGAATAACGAGACGCATCGCATCGGAAGCAGAATTTGACCATAAAATGTTTCTAATGAAGTGACAGAGGGATGGCAGACATTCGAAGATGGCAGTATATAGGATTTTTATGCTGAAGAGGGGGAGGGGTCAAGTAACTTCTGTTGGGGGTGCCGGATATGGATCATAAATATCTTTCCGAATATGATTTTGCTTCCCGGTGTATAATGACCCCGGCGATCGCCGTTGGCATGAGGTCGTGAAGCACAATAAGTGTGAGTCAGCAGGGCGCGGAGGTCTGTTGTGATGTTATCGATATATGATTGATAATCAGCATCGATCATAGATCAATCACTATCGATAATTACATATTATTATTATTATTATTTGATGCATATATAATCACCACGGGCGAACTGGGGCTTCAAAATCCACCGGTCATCTGGAGGGAAAGAAGTTGTTATGCTACCAAAAATTCGGGAGGAGCATATAGTCGCGACTTCGTCCATTTGCTGTTCATTCGTCCGTCCCGCATTATATACATGTTATCTTTAATTGGAAGATCCATTTCCACTTTGTACTCACCTTTCTTACTATATAACTTACTTATGGCCCATAATGGCATTGATTGTGTTAGATATTGCATAACATAGCACCATCCCTGTGTCCTTGCTATACCTCGGGGAAAATCCATTAGTTTCACCGATGTATTGTTATTATAATGTTAAGGAACAATTGAGCATTATTCAATTCAGATGAAACTTGACATTGGCTTTATCCTTTCTCCTCAGGTACTCATTGTGAGTCAAATTGAAGAAAAAACCTGTAGATCCACCACATGATCGTACAAAAGTCAGAAGCTACTATTTGGACTGGAGACAACAGTTAAAGAAGGACAAGGGGAGATATGAGCGTTACAAACAAAGAGATACTAGAAATCACAGAATTTGAATTGAGCCTAGTAATTATTTGGACTAGTTCTACAATCATATTCATTCAGTGTTGATGTACAAAGTCCATGATGCTTTCAATATATATCCTCTGTATACAATAAATCATATCACATTTAATTTGTGCATACAACGTTTTACAGGTATGATAGTAGTGAAAATCCCTTTGTTCCAAACAGTCCCGTCTGTAATGATACGAATACGAGGGTACCGGATGAAGAGGCACCAGCATTCAATTTCGAGCCAATGCCATCAGATGGTCAATTACCAGCTTCAGATGAGCCAGTGTTAAATGAGGAAAGCACAGTCACTGTTATGGAACCACAGTAAGTTCTAATTTAGCCTAGAAATTACTTGGACTAGTTATACAATCATTTTCATTCAGTGCTGATGTACAAAAACCAGGAAGCTTTAATGGTCATTTGATTGGTGGTCACTTTAAATACTGATTGAAAGTAATGCAGGAAGATCCTTTTGGTATGATCTCTACAGAATCCACATGCTTCCTTTGAATGGTTGCTTAATACAGTTTTGACTGCATTTAAAATGACAACAAACTCGAAGCAACCACAGCAAGCATTTTGTATGTGATTCCTCAAAGGAAACTAAAAATAATTGTGAGTTTCTGGAACCCTAAATTGAAAGTTATTGTGCTCTTATCTGAAAGCATCCAGTCATTTCCATTTGTTCTTATTTTTATGTCAGACATAGTTGATTGAATGGAAATTATGTCCTCTTGATCTGTCATTCAGCAGTGAGAACACATGCTAGTCCATGGAAAAACTTGCCTGCAGTTGTAAGTCAGTTCTCAAGTAAAAATGTTACATATGTTATACACAGTTTAACCTACATACCTTTTTGTAGTAAGATACTATCAGCGTAATATGCATAATCTGAATTGAAATATATTTTAAAATGTCAGACTTGATAGTTAATTATATATTGTTAATTATATATCGAGGGCTTGGCGCGAAACGGTTAGAACTAAAAAACATATTTTGAAAACCCTAGTTTAGGGATAATTTTTACCCCTTTGTACACAATGCAAGAGTAAGTATTTTAAGGAAAAATCATAAATTAGGTCAGACTTTATATGCACAATTAATTGCACTTAACTCTTACCCTGCTGGTGGCAAGTGATTCTGCCTTTGCGACCAGATGACATTTGTGCTGTTTGATCATGCTCTGCACTGTTCGCTTAGCAGTCAGTACTTTTTCAGTGAACACCCGAAATGAACAACTAAGTGTAGTGTCCAAAGTGAAAGAGGGACAGGTCATTGGCCAACTGATCCTGGTTAACACTGTTTATTTCTGTAAAATGTTCATACATGCAATTGTATACTATTTGAAATTGCACTTCAAACTTAGTTACATATACTTGGCATGATATATATGTCGGCTTACTTTTATTGTCACTTTCTTTATATACCTACATAGCATGGCTTACAATTATAGCTCTTGTTCTTACCAGGACTACCAGCAGATGCTACCAGGCTGACTGTGCTTAGATCCAGGAGACCAGTGAATCCATGCTTTTTTATTTGTATTTTGATGTTCACAGTGATTAAAAAAGAAAAACTGTATTATCTTTGAGTACTCGTTAATTTGAAAGTTTTGCATTTTACATTATTATACCTCACGTGACATTGCAATGTTAAATTCTCATATACTCATGGGCAATTTCTTACTGTCTCATGCTAACAGTACGTTTTTGACCGGTTAACAGTATACTGTTACATGGCACGCGCGTTAAAATGTTGGTTATGCACGTGCATGACGTCATTTCAAACAATAACGTCACCTTTTAGACGCGCGTGCCATGTAACAGTATACTGTTAACCGGCATAATTATTCATATGTGTGTGTTAGATCTACCCATGTTCACCTCCTCTACAAAGGTACAGAATAAATTGAATAAACGTGTAATTTTGTTCGGTATAATAAAAAAAATAGTGCATGGCTCCCAGTGTGACAGTACATATTGTCAACATTCGGGTAAATACTGTTAACCTCGGCTTCGCCCCGGGTAACAGTATTTTCCCAATGTTGACAATATGTACTGTCCCACTGGAAGCCATGCAATATTTATATAATCATGAATGCCAACTACCATTTAGGAAGGAAACATGAAGTTTTGGACTTCTTCACATTTAATTGATTGAATGAATAGTCTTCGTTTGACCTGAACCCCAAGGTCATCTCACACTTATTCTGTCTTGTTAGTTGCTGAAATGGTTATGTGTAAAGTGTGTTACCATTCACCATACAAGCAATGTTACAGAGGGTGACTAACAGAAAGTAGGTTCATAAAGAGGACTACAAAGCTATGTGATAGAAACATTGCACTTTAATATTTAATGTGAAAGATCTGTAAACATGCTACAGGGAATGACTAATAGCCATGCATAAAACAGAAAGTTTACATATATAACAAAGTCTGACTTTAATCTCTGAAATAATAAGTCACAAAGAGATGCAGACCAATAAAACTCTCTCTTGTTGGCACTTGGTGTCCATTGTTCATTAACACAATTTCAAAAAATGTGTTCTTGACCATAAACATGGATTTTCTCTCTTTTGAAAATATCTAATGGTTTTAAAATCTTCCAGAAATATTCTACATTATGGATTCTTTCTTGTTATAAAACTTAATTATGAGTCTTTTTTATGATGGAATAGTGTCCCGTTACATCTTACACAATAGAAGAAAAGCAACATTTATGTGTATCATACATCTGGTTAATATACATTGATATTCACAGATATAACATATATACAAACATCCAGGAATTCAAACATTGGCAGTCAATTAACGATAAAATGACAGTATGTTATTGTCATAGTCCTCCACAGTACAGTCCCTCCGTTTAATCGTCGAGTCTCCTGGTCAGTTTTATATTGAAGCCGACGCCACGTAGAAACTGTGGTACGTCTTTTCGTCCAGCCTGTAGATCTCCGATCAGGGATTGGAGTGGCCTCTGCATTGCCACATACTCTTAACGAACCCGCTTTCTCTTCATAGTACCAACGGCGTCTTGTGCGATGACTGTTTCCACCTCCATGGCTTATTTGCGGAACCATTCGATCACTCTCGTGGTGGTTGGATGATGGAACCCGATTGCAGCGCGCAATTTATTGTTCCATCCCTCCACCGAGTTGTTTGTGCGAGGATCGTCATTAACCGTTTGCTGGAAAACATTCCATGTCAATGGCGGGAAGACGGGCTGGCCTCCATATCCGCCTGTAACGTATGTTCTGTCGAAATACTCCAGCAGAGGCACAGCAACAGGAGGGCAGGTTGCTTGTAGATGTTGCAATCCCTCTAAAACGTTCCCTACTGGTAGAAATGCCAAGGCGTCTATCTTCGAACAGAATTCTTGGAGTTCATCGTTTTGCCGATACTCGGCCGACAGACCAATTTGTTGTATTTTCCTCCATGTTGATTGAGTCAAGTGATAGAAGCACCCTTTTGTGCTAACGTTTGAACCAAGAGTTGCTCTAACAGCCCGTAGCATTCCGTCCTCGAAATCGGTTAATGTACTGTTAGGGGAAAAGACGACATTGACGGTTTGGCAGTCGTTCACGATCGGTGTTAAAAAATCTTCGTACGTCGCTCTTCTTTTGTTAGGTAGTAGTGCATACGCGGCGGTGATGAAGTTGTCTCGACCGAGTGGAATACGAACACAGTAGACCTGAGAGAATATGGCTGGTGACATCGCGAAGTAGCCGTTCATATATACTGTGTCCGCTTCACCAAGCTTCATCAGGCATTGATGACTGGAGAATACAAGCATCCTATCAACATTGTAGGCTCCATTGTCTCATTGATCAAGAACTGCTGTCCCCCAATGGTCCTTTTCAAATATTCCGGTAACTACCCTAAATCTCCACGGTGTGCCGGTTCGCGTTCAGCTGGTCGCTGGTTCCGAAGCGTTCTCTTGACGACATCAGATTGTAGCATGTATGAGCGGGCCGCCGCGGGTAGCTCGGCGAGCTCATCATTGAATATTTGTCCTTGGTTTTCCCGAGTTGCAGCAGCCCCCTGTTTCATGGCAACCCTAACTTTCGCCACTTCCACTTTTTCAGTACAAGGAAGATTATTGTGTGGAATGCCACCTCGCTGGATGTTTCCATGATGTAGATCGGTTGATATGGCTACGCGGCACTGGTCGGAGGTGTTTCTAGCGCACTTCCACCAGATCTTATCAGTGCGGGTTATTTTCCTCGTGTACATGAATCCTTCATGACAAATTTTCTCCTTGTTCCGTGTAGATTGAGTCAATGTCGCCATCACAATCTCTAAATATTTCAAACTCTTACCGTAGGTTTATTCAATGAAAATAATCAAATTGTCATATGCGCTGTCCTCGCCCTCAAACAGACACAACTTTCTCATGATGTGGCCGCAAATGCTATACACGTCAGGCTTTCCAGATGTGAGGCATCGACACCAAACTTATACGGGATTCATTGGTCAGACCTGCTCTGTGACCAAACGACCGTGTATGTAACGATAACCGGATATTTACCGCCCGGACCAATACCCCCCGGACAGTTCCCAATGGGGACAATTACCCGACGGACGAATACCCCCCGGACAATTACCTCCCGGACAAATACCTCCCGGACAAATACCCCCGTGGAAAATGACCCTCATTTCAATTACATTATTATCAATTACGACATATCTAGATCATTTACTTCCCAACCCCCGTATAATCACCGCTTGCCGCTGGCGTAGCTGGGAGTACTCGTCCGGGATTTATGTCCGGCTACGCATGTAATTGTGACTGTGACTAAATTACTTCCAGTCCGTATATTACTGTGATCAAATTACATTGTGCCCGTATTACTGTGACCAAATTACCTTGTGCCCTTATTACTGTGACCAAGTTACCGTGAGCCCTTATTACTGTGACCAAATTACCGTGTGCCCTTATTACTGTGACCAAATTACCGTGTGCCCTTATTACTGTAACCAAATTACATTGTGCCCGTATTAGTGTGACCAAATTACCTTGTGCCCTTATTACTGTGACCAAGTTACCGTGTGCCCTTATTACTGTGACCAAATTACCGTGTGCCCTTATTACGGTGACCAAATTACCTTGTGCCCATATTACTGTGACCAAATTACCGTGTGCCCGTATTACTGTGACCAAATTACCTTGTGCCCGTATTACTGTGACCAAATTACCGTGTGCCCTTATTACTGTGACCAAGTTACCGTGTGCCCGTATTACTGTGACCAAGTTACCGTGTGCTCGTATTACTGTGACCAAATTACCGTGTGGACGGAAGTACTGTGACCATATTTCCGGTGACCAAATTTCTTGTGACCAAATTACCGCGCACCTGCTAAACAGTACTTCAGCTCATTCACTTTAATTTGCGTCTAACCAACATCATTCTTAAATGACCAAGCAGTGATAAATTAATGAGCAACAGAACAGAATTTTATTTCCAAATCAAACAGAAATGACAACTTAGTTGTGAACCCAAACATACATATGTTTCTCGACTGACTGAGATAGTGTAGTCCATTTTATAAAGAAATTTACTCCATCGCAGTCTGAAGCAAGTATTTTAAGTGAATACAAAAATACACATACAACAAATCTGCAGCAGACGACTTAGAAAACATCTAGGTCAAAAGATTGAATATATCTAAAATAAATGTAGGTATAATTACTGACAAAAGTGTAAAACATTGTGGCACAATGAGAAATATGCTTGTTATCAGCAATTTCTCCTTCTGTCACAATGTGTTCAAAGGTCTTCTGCTGCAATGGTGTCAGAAAACGTCTGCATGTGGAAAAGGGTAAAAAGCAGCGGATCAAGGTGACGTCCGAGTGTGGTTCTCCACAGGTTGCAATTGGCTTTCCCTGACTTGTTCTTACAAGTAACCTTCACTTTTACAACTTTAGACCTACAGCTAAGAACATCATGAAAACAGACAAATTAACCGCTCAGAGAGCAAAATACCGTTCCGCTCTTAAGCGTTCCAATCACGCTCACGATCCAATCACGTTCTGCTAAGATTGTCAATTTCGTGATGGTTTTAGCTGTTAACAGTTAAGAACATCATACAATCGACCAATTTACCGTTCACGCTCCTCTTTGTTCCGTTTAGTTCCGCTCACGTTCGAATCAGCTCTTAAAGAATTCAGTCGTTCAAGTCATTGTAATTACTTTTTTACGCTCACTGGGAACACTTCTTTTCGATCAAAAGTAGTTTCGTAAAATAATGAACGAGTAAATTGTTGCAACCGGTCAATGAGAAAGTATTCATGTGATTGGATCTTTTCATTTATTCTGATTGTTTCGTTCAGAGCGTAAAATTCCTGTCCGCTCTTAAAGCGTTCCAACCGCATTCCAAACATGCTCACGATCCAATCACGCTCCGCTCAGATTACCGCTCCGTTTTGTTTAGTTCCGCTCTGCTCACATTCCAATACGCTCTTAAAGCGTTCAGTCGTTCAAATCATTGTGATTGCTTTTTTCCTTTCTGATCAAACTGATCGCTTTTTTACGCTCACTCGGAACGGTTGTTTTCGATCAAAAGTAGTTTCGTAAAATAATTATTGAGTAAATTGTTGCAACCGCTCAATGAACTAAGCATTCATGTGATTGGAATTTTTCATTCATTATGATTGTTTCGTTCACAGCGCAAAATTCCGTTCAGCTCTTAAAGCGTTCCAACTTCGTTTCAATCACGCTCATGATCTAATCACGTTCCCCTCAGATTGACAATTTCATATTGTTTTTAACTGTAGTTGTACCAGCTACCAGCTATTCCTTCTGGTAAAAACAGTGTTAAGTTTAAATATGATCAAAGTATAAGGCATTTTGATCGTCTTCTTATCAGCACTGGAATTATACTATATATACAATTCGTGCGCATAGCAGCTCAGTAGACTTATTTCTGTATTGAGATAAGCGTTGAAAACATCAGTACAACTTTTCGAGTGGTAAATCGTATCATTTTAATACACGATTTTGAGAAATACCTGCTAACTTTGAGGGCAGTTGCCGAGGCAACCGCTCTCAAAAACCCTTTTAATAGGCGTAAAGCACCAAGCAATCAATCAATTAATCTAACATTATCGATTTGTGTCTCGGCTCCTTTGACCACGGTTGAGAGGCCCCCATCGGTCTTTGGGACATCAATCGTAGTTCAATCCCTTCCCCTGTTTTCTCAGCAAAATGTATCCACTGGGATCTGTCCCGCCCATCTCGACTTGTATTCTACGAATCTGATCTGGACAGCACCTCGACCTTAGATGGAATTCAAATACCCTCTTCTCAAAGCGATTCTCAGGTCAATACATATTTGACCAAATATCTTAAGAAAAATGGAAAATATAATTCGCAGAGTCAATGATTAATCAATCCTAGTGAAGCGGCATCCGAGACATCCGACAATATATACACGATTCACGGTCATACCGCCAAATATTTTTACAATGGTAGTAGTAAGTTCAATCCTCGAGGCTCATGAGTTCGGATATAACATATTACGACTGATGCCACAGAGACAGGATAAACCTACCGGTTAACCAGGAAACATCGTGATGACTGTAGAACTATTGAAAGAACTATGATTCTCCGAATTCATGATTGTAAACAGACTAAGTTGAGCCTTTCATTACTTGTCGCATGTATAAAAACATACGACAAGACTCTTATGTAAAATATATGTTTAAGATAATATTTGTAAAGAGTTATTATATAATAATAAAGAATATTGAAACTATCGAATAATACAATCCGTACGATACGATATATATTTCATTTTACATAAGGATTTTTTCTATTATCTCGTTTTGGTGAAGTGAATTTATTTTCTTAAATGAAGAGCTTGAATTCTCCATGGAAGCCTTATTCAGAATCGATTACTAAATATTATTATAAAAGCGCTCGTTAAAGAAAGCACATTTGAGCCGTTCCACGAGAAAGCCAACATCGTGTACTCTTTGTAAATTATAGGCTCGGGTCGCCTAAGCATGCCGCGCAGGCTAACTCGGACAGACACTTTTCACCTCCTGTGGAATTCTGTTTCAGGAATCATTTCTTTATATCTATCTATATATATGCGGACTGCGTAGGCTGAACTGGATCGATACATTATGCAAAATGTTGGTTTTCTCGTGGAACTCCTTTTCAGTTGGACTAAACTAAACAGTACCAAATCACCGGTGTCTAGAGATGAATAGTAAGGCTTCATTTCTATATTAACGAAAGGAAGCCATTCATACACCAATGTCTATATTCACCCTTATCAGTAACAGCACTCATATGTTGCCCTGTTGGAAAGGGTTAGCATGAACATCTGATCGCAATGTCTTTAATTTCAATATCTCTTTTTTGCTCAGAAGTGTCCTGTTTTTAGCATAAAACGGCTTCATTTGCTGCACGTAAAGAAAAAATGGTGTCTTAATTCTTTTTTGTAAAATGTATTTTTTATCAAGCTTCATTGTGCCTTTTAAACTTTGAAACCAACAGGAACAACAGTAACAACGAAAACACACATTTGACACAGTACATTGTATGATGTTCTTTCTTACACGCAATACATGATTTTAAGTCATTTTTTGTGATTGAAGATGTACGTTTTAGTTGGAAATTAACACGACATGCGGCCGAGCAAACCTAGATTATAATAATCTATATATATTATCCCAAAGTTGTTAGTCATTGGATTACAATTTCCATAGACCCAAGTAAAGTTCCAGTGCCACGACAGGCAGACCAACAACTAGGGATGTAAACGTACATATCAGGGATTGGCAATATGTGCATGTATTCAATTATATTTCCATTGCGACGGCAGGAAGACGATTCTCTAGGAATGTGCATCGATTTCGTGTTTGTTCGTTTGTTTGTATTTCTTTTCACCATTTTCAGCAATATTTCAACTATGCCTTGGCGGTTCCTAACTAATTGACCAGTACTGTCGCTCTTATTTTCCTCATACCTGCGAATCGACCATAACCCAAAGCGCCCAGAAGGGAAGAATTTAATCACTTTTAACAGTCAATAGTACGACCCTATCTTGGTTTGAAACATTGTATCGAAGACGGACGCTCTTAATCACTATCTATTTTAAGCCGCTTCCAACAGTAGTTGTGTTCCATCACGGCGTTTCCTTAGTGAATGGCAAGTAGTGCTTGCAAGCTTAAACTGACATGAACGCTCCAGTCGTACTGATATCCTAGCGGCAACTAGAGAGGCGACTGCAACCACTTTAGTATTTGATATGACCAGACTAGACATCGAGTCCTGATCGCCATTACCCGAGGTAAATACAAGTATAATGGTTGCAAATGAATGGGAATTAGATTGCTGCATTGTTCAGTTCACTTTTTACAAATATGTTCAAGCATATCCCGTCGGTAAGCGCAAACACTGATATCTTACAAATAATTGCTGTTCTTTGATAACAATCATATTTCAAATAAAGTTTAATTCGCTTTATACTAATTAAAACCAATCAATTACGGACTGAATTTCCTATATTAGTAGTTAATGAATAATTCTCATAACTATGTCTTTATTATATATATTAATATATAATCTGTGCGGACAGCACTGCTTCCTTTCAAAAACTACTAACAATTCGAGCGAACTTAAAAACGAAGCATACATCGTTAAAAAGCGGCAAGTTGCAGATTGATCGAGATCGAAACACAGCAGTTGGCATATTAAACCACACCCAACGAACTCCATACGTGTTATGACCACTTAGGTTGTACATATTTATAATATAGTCTTAATATATATTTGTTCCAGAATGTATTGAGTATATTCAGATTTACACCGATTGATTGACTGATTGGGGTTTAACGCCGTTTTTAACAATTTCTCAGTTATATCACGGCGGCCAGTTCAACTACTCATGCATTTCCTGGTTTTCTCACACCAATACTCCACACAACAATCTTCCCAAGCAGCTGGCCGCTTTTCCACATAAACTTAGCCCATTGGTGGAAGACGAATGACGCAAGTCGCATTGACTTTTGTGAATCGTCGGACAGAAAGTTGGCCGAGCCGGGATTTAGATTTACACCGAACAACAGACCCTACGCTAGTTAAAAGCTGTTATTTGATTGGTGGATTCAGCTAGAACACACCCGAATGCTAGGTATGTTTTGGGGGGGAAATCAATACACCGTCGCTATTCATGTCTTTCTTTTTTAGTTTGGAATGTGTCAAAAATGATTTATTCAAAATATCACTTATTACAAGTAAAGGATGGAATTTAATTCAGTGTATTGGCTAATACAAGCAACATAGTTGTTTCACATCTCCTAAAATGTGTATTAGCAAACACCCTGAAATGTATCCATCTTGCAATTAAAGCATCTAAATTTCCTATTGAACCGCTTCTTATTAAAGTAGCAATCCTTTCATGCATTTTCGTTGTTCATCCTATTCAACCGACTGTATATGTGAAAGCCTTACCTACCAAACAGATGAGATCGATAGCCATATCGACAAGTCTTTCTACAAAGAGTGGCATATGCTTGTATAAATAAAAAAGAAAAACGAGAAAATAAATAGTGTGACTTCAGAAAACAATCAAAGCAAGCAAGCCCTATTCAAGCGGAAGCGACTTTCCTTGCGTTGTCGAATATTTTAGAAGCCTTTGGTTAGCGACCTGAAAGGCGATCATGGGAAGGTCCATTTGTTAAATAAAATTAATATAACATCACGTTTTAACGTCCTATTGATCGATTGGGATTTAACGCCGTTTTCAACGATGTGTAGTCATATCACGACAACCAGTTCACCTACCCAGTTATTCCTGGCTTTCCAACACCAGAACTCCAAACCACAGTCTTTCTAAGCGAATTGTTCTTTTCAACATATACTGTTAGCCAATTAATTAAACTCCAAACGAGTTTCTCATACATGTAAAACACACACCACTCTTCCAAGCTTTGTATTCAAGTCAAATTATCGACAAAAATGTCATTTCAATTTACAAAACATTACTTAAATATAATATCTGTGGAGATATTGTAAATACTATTTTGCGATTTAAATACATTTATAATATATGTGAGAATACTTGTAGAGCTTCATTGTCTGGCATTCGTAAAATATCATGTAAATCAGACCAAATTGCTACCCTTTCCGTATATACATGCAAGCGAAGTTTGGTCTGAGTTTAATGAGAATATGATGTAATATCCAATGTATTTATAGTATTCATGTTTGTCTAAAAAGTCACGTTTGCATGTGTTTTGCTTGTTCATTTCTTAGCAATTCATTTCAATTTACATGGATACCATTTGTTCAAGTCTATTGTAATAACAATTTAATAGCATATTCCTAAGTCATTGACATGTCGAATGTCAAAAACAGACTTAGGTTGTTAATATAGGCTCACAGCGCTACTTTATATTCTGGCGATGTCAGTTTGAGATACTCAACGGGGTCAAAGTCAATCGTCAGTGCAGTTTTCTGGTAAATGTAGCGTGTTAAGTGGCCAGATGGTATAGTCGCAAACACACTGGACTGTCAATCCAGAAATCCTTGTTCTGGAAATTTATGATATGTTTTTAAGGGTATCCCACTCATGCCAAGTACTGGTCCTTTCCGGGAAAATGGCATCGCCTATATCGCGGCTATATACTGAGCACGTTAAAGAACCAAGAGTATTTTCGAAAGGAGAAACGCAGAGGACTCCTTTGTATCTAATACTTTCTCCGGAAATAATCTGCACTTGTCATATGCTTGTACACGATTAAGTGTTCATTATCAAATACAATAGCTTATACTCAATAAGAGCATCTGGTCTCTACAATTACATAACATTACATGCAGTTCATCCTGAGCCCCAAGTTAGGAGAATATGTGTCTTTACTGTCAATTCCCAATTGTTTAACAACAATAATTCAATCGTTTACCTGCCAAAGTTTGTTTTAACTATATTCGCTTCTTCTGATATAAACGATTGCTACTAGAATTCGAACAATGTAGACAGATATAACCCTGCAAATTATGCAGTCAAATATTGATCTACATTGTCTACAATGAATTAATCACATTGTAGTTAACTCTACTGTGTTTCCCATTCTAAGACAACATTGAAGCCTGTCGTGAGATGAAGGTTTGAATGAACATGAACCTTGAGGAGAGCAAATGTGCTCACGTAGAGCATGGTTTTAACATAATTCTTTTTCTGTTTACAATCTTTCAAACACAAGAATGATCACTTAATAAACAATAAAACCAAATGGTTACGAAATAAATATGCTGTTTTAATTTGTCTAACCATCCAATATCCCTATCGTGACCCCGGACGGACTGACATATTACAGCGAATAAGGTATGGAAACGAATACTATATCATGATTCGAATATTCGATGGAAATCAGGAGTTTTCTAAAGTATGAATGTGTAAATCAAATTGTCGATACCTGAAATACGCGTACTTGTTAAAATCTGCAAGAAAAAGGGTACAAATGGTCTATTTTACGCGTATTGTATAAGGTGTCAATACTGTAGATAACATGTCAAACTAATTATCCTTGCTTTGGGCTATTAAAGTGATCGTAAACAAAAACATTAATCAATTGACAAAATGATTAAAATCTGAGCTCTTTACTGACGTATTTTTCACTAATTTCTTTTCTTCCGAATATACGGGTTAAATGGAAATCTGAATGCGAGTACTGGGATTTGAAACAACAGTAAGATAACTTTACAGCAAATAACGGATTTATAAACTCTTTGTTGGCGAAGCATGCACAAATGGTTCGAATATTCGAATACCTTGTGATAAAATATTCGAATACTAATTTTGATATTCGTTGCCATCCCTACCGAGTGAGCGAAGTGACCCATAAGTGTATGCATGGAAGCCAGGCGATACTGAACGTCATAAAAACTCTTGATCGCTGTCGTACAATTAACAAAGAAATCATATTGATTTATAACAGTGACAAACCTTCAACTGAAACGTAACACTGTATTCTTAATTCAGTTGGAGTTTGTTGTTAAAGTTTTGATATGCTGTTCCTTTTTGTTTGTGTCCTACTGTAGAACACTAGAGAAGCTGGTGTTATATTCTGCGTCATTGTATCTCTCATGAGAAACATAAATTGTGAAAAAAAAAACCTGCATATATCTCTGGATACGGATATTCTCACTTATGAATTTAGAAATTATAGTTTTTAGGCAAATTGTTGAAATTGAAGTTTGTTGCAATTTATATATTTCAAAAAGGAAATATTCATGCAGTATATTTGTCCATGTTATATAATAAATCTTCTCACGTGAAGCATGGCAAAGTCTGTCTAAGGATATAGACATTTACTAATACACTCAAGTTTGAATATACATGTAATACCAGCTTAATCCAACAGTGTTATGTGACTAATTCATTTTCATATCAAACCTTTCCGTAGATAGGATGCTTTTCGATACTTCTGCAGCATCAGAACCTTGTAGAAAATGAAGCAAGACAGTTTTCGACTTCATATTTACATACACGTGTTGTATTGATCTAAACAGAGGACTAGATAAGGATGAGTAAACTATTCTGTTCCCACCTATATTTCTCTTTTGACTCAAGTTAACGCTGTATTATTTGGACTCAAAATAATCGTCTCGATGAAACGATCCTTTTGAGAACCCACAACATAGGGTTTGAGTGTCAAATTAGAGCTCTGCCTAAATCATCTAAATGATAACGACTCAATATAGTCCAGGTCCGTTGGTGTAAAGACGAAACTGATAAGGTTTCAATTCTGATGTGACGATTGTAGTAATAATACCCTCATAAAATATCGAGATTAGCGGATATGACCAGGATATAACATTATTATTAATAAGCTTGCTATGATATAAATCAATGTTCCGAGAATCATGGGTTTAGCAATTTAGATCACTTGATGTTACAAGAAGCCCTAAAGGGCAATTATCGCTACACTGCAATTTGGCAAAAGCATAAATAACTTTAACTATAAAAGAGAAAACCGCCATGTTTTGCAACAAATTAACATGGCCTCATTAAAGCCCATACAGGGTTGTCCAAGGAACATTACGACAAAATCTATTTGAAAATCGGCTGGATATAATATCGTCGGAGAAGATTTTTAAAGTGTTCACTATAAGCATGTAATGCAAAAAAACTCCACGTTTTCAACCAATGAACATGAATTGAAAGAATCTGGTGCTCTTTCTACAAAATTATTTGAAAATCGGAAAAATAGCAATATGAGGCAAACCAGCCAAGCCAAGAGGCGGCCATGGTTTTTTTCGTTTGACTAATCACTACGGCTTTAAGGTAACTCAAAGAAGCTCACCTATTTAACATTTCTACAAAAAACAATGGAAATCGACCGTATACTTTCGGAAAAGAACAAAAAAATAGGTTCACTATAACAAGATAAGGCAAAATAGCCCTACTGCCTTTATTTTATTTTACTAATGGTATCTGATAAGAAACATTTCTGCTAAATAACTTAAACATTGACCATCACGTTTGGGAATAATTCGCTTAAGCTATTTTTTCGGTTGAATTCAGTTAATTGCAGCGATCCAAACAAAATTAGGAATTTAGGAGAGGACATTGAGAGGATGCTAGGATCATCTTTATCGGCCAATTGGTTACAGAGAAATTCGCCATAACATAAGATTGACTGGCATTTTTATTTATTTATCATCAAAAGTAGAAGCGTTAAAGTAAATAGGACTTAAACCGCATTCACATATCAAAACATTTTTGAGTTACACAGTAAACTTACAGATGTTGTATTTACATTGTGCCATTTTAAATAAACTAGTTTAACCTATGTCTTTGTCAGGGAAAATCAATCTTTGTTCAGTACAATTTGGATAGTTTGTATCCTTGTAGTTCAATATCCTATAGGTCATTCACTGCCGCTGTATTCACGAGCAGAGGAATATTTAGGCTTTTAATTAACAGTATTTAATTAAACTAGTCTCGCGGATGTGTTGGAAAAGGAAATACATTGATAACGTTTGTTGTAACAAATTACTTTAAACACGTGTGCAGTCTTAACATGTGCCACGTTGTCTTTCCTTGTTCGATACCTGATTAAGCAAAAAACAACATGATGTATTGTTCAATCAATTATTGTAAAATGTAAAACCAGAATTCATGTTACCATTTTCAAGATATAACGAATATATATATCAAAGTAGACTTAAATGTTTCCCGACGGATTCATTTATTGAATATCGGAAACCATAGCCTGATCGTAAATACAAACAAACGATAGAAATTCTCCAAATGGCTATATAGCTGAGTTTGAAGGTAAACACGATTAATTAATTAATTAATTAATTTATTCATCCTCCTCATGGGAAATCGTTTAACATGAAGACAAACTATAATATATACATGCACAGTATGATATAATGAACCACAAATACAATTATATCAAAGCGACATTACGGGTGCGATGTTCAATAATTCACGTACTGGTTGTGATGTGTTGATATAAGAGTATCAACATAACCTTTTTACTGCAATTCATATGCAGATGCTGTGGGTTTTACACATGTGAATACACATCTGTAAAACTCACAGTTCTGCACAATGAAACGTTCGTCCTGTTTTGGGCCTAGACTGATTATAAACATATGAATGTCAAGGGTAGGCATATAATATCACTTTGGTACCATGCGACACAATGCAATCAGTTTAACGTAAAACAGTGCAGACTATTATCAGGTTTTATAATCATAAAAGTCATAAGCAAAATATATGTTGCATATCCTGCAACTTAAAATAGCATGAGAATGTGATCGAGCACCGAATATGATTTAATTCGTGTGCGCTATAGGTTCTCCAATATCCACTCGTTAGAGGAAGATTCCTGTTAACAGTCTGTGCATCCTTCACATAATGTTCACTATCTTTTTAACAAAATTGTCATAATACAACCGATATTATAACTATTAGATTGGCAATTTAATTGAAGATAGCAAATGGACACTTTAATGCATTGCACATCAACCGGCAATCCATTGTATTAAGAAGGCATTTTAAAAATACAATAAATCATAATACGATAGTCGTCTAGAATTACGTAAACTTAAAAGACAGTTACCCCGTGCTATTGTTTGCGTGTTGTTTATGTAACCAGTCGGTGGTAACTCAGCAGGTATCGACAATAGGCAGGGACTCGAGCTGTAATAATTCAATCACTAAAAAGAAACACATACAAATGAATGAGTTAAATAATATGAGAAAGATTAGACTACATGTGTAAGTCAAAGCAATAACACAGGATAGTAAAGGTTGGTCAGCCAATGTGCATGCAGATGCCATAATTGCAATCTGTGGAAGAGACATTCTCTTCAGATGTAAAACGTTCTTGCTGACAAGTAAAATAATAAGTTCCATACAATACAATATAATATGATACAATGTAATACATTTTATTTCATTAACAATCCAATTTGGTTATCTCGCGGTCACTAGTTACATCTAGAAAAATCCATTTCGGTCATTTTATGTTTGTTCATAGTAGTAGAAGCCATATATATGTCGGCCTTTTCCTGGGCAGAACAATTTCATTGTACTCTGCGGCTTCGGAGAAGAAGACAGCTTTATAATTGATAATATGACCTCATTTTCAAAAAATGGCTGTTCTTTCCATGTTTTGAAATTATTTTTTGCAAATAGAACTATTCCATATTTTTTGTTTTTCGCTAAATATCCAGACAGGGTGTACACTAATCTATGTGCAATATAATGTACTACTTCTTAATGAAAAAATGTCTTCAACAATTCGGATCGAAGTGACGCTTGTTGACCTAATTGTCAACAAATACAACGGATGCTCAACAGAATAACTGGCCTTCGATCGGTAATATGTCAACATTATCTGAAAAAAAATCTTTCTATGAGATCATTATGATGTGACAATCGCTTGTGTAATGTTCATGCATGTTAAATTACCTGATACGGTAGTGTATGATAAAATAGTTCAGAGGTTTACGGTAAAGGTTTAATAAAGTCATATTTGAAATTCGTTTCTAAAGTGAACGGGATCGAATCATAATTGATACTGTAACTATCGTGTGTGCTATATAATATGTATTGTATTTATTATGTACATACTTTTATGTTTCGAGTCTATTGCACGCAGTAATAAGTTCCAAACGCATGCTGCCATCCGATTAATTATATTTTAAAACAATGCATATCTTAGGAAAATGCCACAGATCTCTTTGCTTCGCAAGGGTCGATTAATCGTAGTCACTGCTCAAGAAAAGTTTGGTTCCATTAAACGACGTTTTAAACGTGTCTTCACTCAACGAATTTTAAATAAACATCGGACAAAAGACAGCGCGATCGCAGATTATGTATAGCAATATGTTATGTGACTGTATATCACAAAAAGTAAATATGTATATATGTTTACACATAACGGTGACTTATAGGCCAAAAGGGCCGGGTGTGGTTATGTTTTTGTTTTAATATCATATTGTTAATAATTATGTTTCACACATGTCAAATTAATAAACAATTTCTCATTTTACCTTATAGTACTGTCTTCAAATTTAATTATAATTTATTTTCATTTGTTTGGATATCTTTTATTAATGAAAACCAAGAACAAAGGAACATCAAATAAATGCAATTTATGTATAGTATACATAATGTATTAACTATAACAATGTTGGGAATATCGTGAACGCTACGATACTAATTTCTCCAATACCATAATGAGTTACCCTGTGTCAAATCGAGGGCTTGGCGTGAAACGGTTGTAACTAAAATTGGTATTTTTTTACCAAGGTTATTTACCTCGCCATAAAGTCTTTATAAGCGTTAAATAATTTTTCTTGGTAAACAATGGAAATTTAGGTGCCATTGCTCGTTCTGAGCAATGCCACCTAAATTTGCATTGTTTACAAAAGGGTCAAAATTACCCCTAATCCAGGGTTTTCAAAATATGTTTTGAGTTACAACCGTTTCACGCCAAGCCCTCGAAATACACTTTCCAATTTAAAACAGACCACGCACTCACATTTGTGATTAACTGTGTACATACAGCAGTGAGTTGTCAATACTGTGCTATTCCCCGAAAATTATTTTTGGTTTTTCAACGGCCTATTCATATTGGTATTCTTATTGTGTTATAGAAGGAATAGGTTTACTAATATAACAAAATAAATGTACATTTATGATTCATTGCAAATGTTCGATAACATTATATAATATATCTATAGGTGCTACCTATTTACGAAAAAACGCAAGATAATTATAAACACAAATTAAAGAACATACTTTGGCCATACAAAAAGGATTTATAAGTAATTGACTAGACAATAATAATGTTAATGTCATGTTTCTTGCATTATCAAAACATATTTGGAATTCGTATTGCTGTCGTCTATTATTACGAACAGAAAATAATAAAGTAAAAACTTTCAGAAAATCAAGGAATACATTTATAATGAACGAGGATAAAACATGAGGGCCAAGATGATCCTTAATCGATCACCTGCATTATGGTAAAGAAGCAAATAGATCAGCCCTTTTCTGATGCCATCTGGCGAATACCTTTTTCAACCAGTCAATATGATTGGAACAAATTATGTAAGGGGTCACATTTCTGCTAAACCCTTTCCCTATTAGAGACAATTTCTGACGCCTATGCAACAGACGATTTAGGAAAAGATTGTCACCAAAAGAACAATTGCTCCTTATGAGAAAGTTATCCTTTTGCCACAATGTTTGATAAATAATTATACTTTGAATGAGTGTGGCAATAGCTCATGTATAGGAATTTGGGGTCTTTCATGTTGATACCACTTTTTTTGCGGGAAACGACGTCGCTCCATTGACGTTACGCCAAGATGAAGTGTAACGGAAATGACGTCACATCCTTCTTTGGCAACGATACAGTCAAAATTTAGGTTCGGGCGTAGAAGGCTAATGCTGTCGGTATTTTGACGAACGGGAAAACATATTTATGTTATTATGTTTTAACTTTTCGTACACATGTTTATTCCCACATAACACAGCATTTTAATGATCTTAAATATCTATTTAAAAAAAAAATGATTAAAAAGAACGACAATAATTTTCAATCCGTGTTTTTCCGCTCATTTTATACATACCCAAAATACCGATTTTAAAAAAAATGATTAAAAAGACGACAATAATTTTCAATCCGTGTTTTTCTGCTCATTTTATACATACCCAAAATTCCGATTTAAAAAAATGATTAAAAAGACGACAATAATTTTCAATCCGTGTTTTTCCGCTCATTTTATACATACCCAAAATACCAATTTTAAAAAAAATGATTAAAAAGACGACAATAATTTTCAATCCGTGTTTTTCTGCTCATTTTATACATACCCAAAATACCGATTTAAAAAAATGATTAAAAAGACGACAATAATTTTCAATCTGTGTTTTACGTCTGCCTTTTATACATATCCAAAATGGCGGCCCCCATGGATTTTTCCAGTTTCATTTCAGAAAGCTTCATGGGTTATTGAAAAAAAAAAAAAAAAAAAAATATCTCACACGCGTTAACTATAAGCGAAAAAACCCATTCATGGTTTTTTTTCGTATAATACATTTGAGTAAATATAAGAAGACAATAATATAAGTTCGTTAAAAGAAATATAAATTTGATCAAATTCGATTAAGAACCAACACAATATAAACACTTGTATTCCATGCATAAGAGGCGAACCAAAGGAAAGTCAACTACGAATTCATATGGGTTTTCTTCAAACCGACCTCTCAGGGCTGTTATGATATAATTTTATATTCCCTCTCATATGAAAACTTATTCTTTTATTTTTAAGATATTTTCTTTCAAGTTGTATGTGGCTTTGATTGCGATATAATTATGTATTGTGTTCTTCCTATTATTTCAAAGCTTTCGAAACAAAAAGGAACTCAAGATAATCGCATTCTGCCATTGAATGTGGTTTTATTGAGGCATGCTGTCGCTCTGTGGTTATTTTTATTGAATAGTTTCAAAATTGTAAATCCAAGTCATAATGTACAGATAGAAAATCCGAGCCTCGGATGCTTCATCAGTATCGACGCGGGCTGTCATTCCATAAGTCGTGAGTTCGAGGCCCAGCTCGGCCAACACGCTTTCCGACACTTGCCAAAGTCACCGTGACAAGCGTCATTCGTCTTCCATCAAATAGCTTACAGTATATAATGACAAGCAGCCAGTTGCTTGGAAAGACGTGTTTGGAGTACTGGTGTGAGAATGCAAGGAAACACATGAGTATGTGAACTGGCCGCTGTGGTATGACAGAACACATGTTGAACACGGCGTTAAACTCCGAATCAGCCTAAACAATTACAGCAACTCCGCTCTTTACAAACCCTATGGATTATCAATAAATGACAGCTTGTTGTACTGAGTTATGTCTGATCTGCGTAAAGAGTAGTTTTCGACTAGTGATGTGTAGGAGCCTAGCCATGATGAAATCAGGTAGGATGCCACCAATGTCACATTCAGAAGAGTCAATTAAATGTGTAATCTCAACTTAATTTGTAGTGTATATATTAAGGTAGTGGAACACTTACTTTTGTAAAACAAGTAACATTAAGTCACGTGACGCAAGTAAGGCAAACATGTACTTAAATAGGAAATAGGCTAATATGATCGGCTTTTGTTAAAACGTTTCAGTTTGATCTGTTTTTATATCATATTGCATCTTGTGGTATCAGCCATTGTCGAATGGTACGTTTGTTAGATTTGGAACTGGGCGTCCGAGATTCTATCAACGCTCGCAGCGGTGTGTTCTTGGACAAGGCACATGATCCAGCACAACATTTGTATAGTCACCCAGGGCACATGCATAAAGATTCTCTCGTTGTGATGTTATTTAAATACTGTTGAAAAGGTCGAAAGCCATAATGAATCAAATTGAGGCTGGATGACCATACATGTATCAATTGATAGTCTGCGGATTTGCAGCCATTGTTGAACTGAGAGTATGTCCAATTAACCTAACAGAAAACCTCCTATTAAATTACAACTGCAAAATGTGTTTTGTACATCTGAATACACAACTGGCTTGAGCAACACCCAAACACAATGTGATGGGTCGCACATATGTGCGGTGTTTTCTAATATGGATTGCATCTCAAATCGGAAGAGCTACTTTTGTCAAACATAACGTTTGAACAAACAGTTTAACTGGATCATACTGTACCTCTACAATAAGTTAATATGATCTGCTTTAGGCTAAAATAATCTGTGTTCGGTGGTGTATAAAGGTGTGTAAAGGGGCTTAAAGCAAGCAACATTCTACTAGAGATGTTACCATTCATAGTCATGGCATTGTCATACATAGTATAGTCAATATTAAACCAAAGAGTGATATGGCTACAGTTTCTTGATGAAACGATCTTCCGTTAATTCAATTTTCCAGTTATGCCGTTTCGAAGTCGCTGCTTTGTTAATAAACGTCACCTCAAACATTAGGCCAGGTCAGTTTGGATGGTATTTGTACATTAAAGAAAACTTATGGATTCTTTTATTTTGTAAGGGTTCTGCTATTAGGAAGTTGTCAAAATCGATCAGAATGTAACACGCCATCAGTATATGTGTTACTCTTATTGCTTACAATTTTGCTTCTCTGGAAAGATAAACTTGCAAAACATTGTTTACGCTGTTCACGCATTACTTAAAGGTACACAGGCTTATTGGTAGCGCATGTCAACTTGTGTAGACTCCGATACTGTGAATCAGACGACAGACTGACCTGAGCCTATAGTGTTCATAATAACACTGTATATTTACCCATGAATTGATATCTTCTAATACCTTCTGCCTGTGCTAAGAATATGTTCAAAGCATCTGCCTAACTGCCAACATTATATGGACCCGCCCATGTAAAACAAATCCTTTGTGGCAGTTATTTTGTATTGAAATCGCTATAAAAATACTCTTATAAATATAATACTGTTATATTATAGATCAGTATTCTTTTCATGAATACATTTCTGTCATCATTTGAACCATGCTCATCTGACTAGATATTTGAACTAATCAAGGCGTTTTCGTTTGTTAACTGTCAAATGATCATTTACCTAATTTCGTGGAAAAAGGAATCGCGCTTGTCTCAAACCGATTAAACGTAATACCTATAAATACAAGTGTATGCTATATAACCAGTTCGAAGCGTTGTTACGGACGCGGCCGCGTATTAATTGTAAGAAAGAAACCTCACATTTATCAATGAACTTTACTGATATTGCCCCATTCACGCAATTCGTTTTAATTGAATGTGCCAACAAAATAGGTCATAATTCGTGGATACTAGTTTCATTCTATTTTCTTGATTGTAGACTGGAGATTGCTCCCTTATAATAGTGCTCATGGGATGGTAATATATTTTATGGATTTCTTTCCAAGAACGTCACAGACGCCATCAAGTCAGAAAAACGTACGACTTATTATCATGAGGTTTGACTGTTTTATTATATGTATCCATGCCTTTTAGTCCCTAAATCAAAAGCAGGCGTAAGCAATATTTAGCAGACGCAATTCGAATCAACCTATGCATCGCTTAGTGTAATTAGAGTTTACACAACTTATGAGTAGCTGCTTTGAACACTATGGATATCTATCGAACTGTATGGATTAACACGTCCAGGTCGTGCAATTATACATGTACTGGATCAAGCATGCGTGATTATTTTATGACGGACTCAAATCGTTATAGAATTTATCATAGCCGAAATTGGGCTGACTGTGACTTCATTCGGATTGCGGGGCTACATCTGTTCTAAGTAGATATCATTTTATATTAGGTAATTTGGTCTTAAAGAAGAATTGAATTGGAAGGGGTCGCAGTGCAGTATAATGGCAGTCTTACGTTATCAATCGTAAAATTAACAGTTTTAAATTAGATATAAACAATTGAAACGAATGTCAGAGCAACTGAAATTCAATCATAGTGTGACGCCGGCAGTGACAATAAGATACATAGTCAGCTTATGGCTACTCGAATAATCTGATTTCGGTCTGTATTTTTCGACAATTATGCACAGCATTCTTAAAGGTTTACACGCGCAGTCTATGTTTTATAGATGTGCTTATTAGATGAAAATGCCCAGATTAAAGGTCAAACAATAATAGCTCACACTTTCAAACAATCACTTAAAACTACTATCTGCTGCAGAAGCAATACATGTCGACCTTATGGGAGACACTACCAATTTGATTAGAGAGGGGAGTTAAGACCGAAGAAAAACATAATACTCATTTTATCATGATTCTGATTGTTCTACACCGATCAATAAAATTGTTATAATAACGTAAAACTAACAAGTGTACTTAAAAACATACCTGCCTATCCAAGCATTCGTATCAAAACGATCAATCAAATTGACTATGTCATGTTAACGTAACACTTACAAGTGTACTTAGAGACATACGTGTCTATCCAAATTGGTAACAACATTGAACACTCAGTGTTTGTTAGAAGGTTCATGGCTTGATTGATTGATAAATTGGACTTTAACACAGTTTTCAACATATTTGAAGTCATATCACGGAGGTCAGTTAACCACTTCATGTCTTTCCAAGCCGGATTACACCAGTATCCCGCACAACAGTCTATTCAAGTATTTGGCCGTTTTTCCACATCGACTGGTAGCCCATTGTTGGAAGACGAATAAACCTTGTCACAGTGACTTTTGTCAAACGTCGGAAAGAATTTTGGCCGAACTGGGTTCATGACAATTAAGTGATAAGTTACGAACAGTGTAGAGTAAGAACTAAGCTGTACGGATGTGCAGTTTAAGCTGGATATGTACTGGTAGCAGATTACCTCAGGTGTAACACTCACTTTCCAGAGGCACATGTTAAAGTGATGTGAGGCTGGATTTGTGCGAATACGACACTTAATGTTTTGTCGGACTGTTGTCAGCTTTAAACCTTACAAGGACAATTAACATGTTTTAATAATCCACCTTGGTATCATGAAATATATCGTGGACCACGATATTTACTTGAACGCATATCAAGATGGTTTGTTGTCAAATTAAGTTACTATATTGGTACTCCGGTGAGTAATCTCTATGGTTTTCTGTTCTGACGTCTTAAATACGCGTCAATCATAATCCTTTCCCTGAAGGTGTACATTTACTTCTTTTGATAACAAAGTCTGTAATTAGCTGCCAGAGTAAAACTTTTGATTCAAGAAAACATGATATTGTTAGCAAAAAAAAGTATTCATCATTTTAACTATTAAATAAAACATGTAATAAAAAGTAGAAGTTTGGTAAAAACGCTTAGACATATATTTCGTTATCTGACATTTTTCAAATAAGCCGTTCCTTTTACTAGTTTGCAGATTACATGACGACGATAGGGCTCATGTGTCTTATGATGAGGTTGTGTGATATAAAAGGAATCATTTGAAACGAAGCAGTACAAATAATGTCATTTGCCTAACCCTAACCCTAACCCTTCAAAACCCAAGGGATTACGATAATCAAACCTCCTTTAAGGCCACTGCTTTCACTGCTTCAAACCGCACCAACAATGAGACAATAATTACTAGTATGCAGCAAGTAAGTGTTATTAGAAGTAGTTTTGGACCATGACAATGTGTTTATTATTGTATTGTTGCTTACATTAGGGACAATGTGTAGACATTTCCATACCCTAGCTTGCTCTAAAATACTTGGAAACGTAATCCGGTGCCTGGTAAGACAGCTGTGTGTAGCACTACGAAACACATAGGGCGGAGCACTTTACCGCTGTCAGTTATAAGGCTGTCCAACTGTTGGAAATGCCATCATAGACAACACTCCTACAGATAGTTTGGAGGCTCCTTATTACATGTCACGATTGACTGATGACTAATGTAATCTTTATCCCATACGTCTGGGTTAACTTTATCTAATGTATTTGTGTTGACAAAGAATAGACACTGTTTTCAAACATCAATATTTCACGGGCGCATTATATATCTGTCGTTAATATGAAATGACACGTGCGCTCGGTGAAGGACATTTGTTTTATAACCTGATACACTATTCCGTAACGGAAACAAACAAACACAAACGAGTTCACTCTTTCAGCAGTAATGGCGATATTGTCAGTTATGCAACTAACACTAACCCTCGTAGCGAGCTGTCTCACTTCTTTAAACCAGCATCGTTTGTCTTTTAGTTATCTAAATATTATAATACTCTTATAACATGAAACATGGAGTCGCCCGATTTTGAAATGGGGAGAGTCTACTTTAGGGAATGCGGCGACGAAAGAGATAAATAGTAACGTCATATTCTCCGTCAATCCTGTCTTGCTATGGCACACTAATGGTCCTAATCATATTTGTTCCGATCTGACGAAAAACACAATGTCAACAATTAAATCAACGAACTCTTGGAATCAATGTAAATTGTCAACCTTTACTCGCTAAAGCATTCCGACTAGTAATTGACATACCTCTTTTGTGTTGATGAACATTGCCGTGTTTGTTTGTGTGTTGTTTCCCACGAACTTCAGCATTTAATCAGGTATATCACGGTGTTTGTTAGGTAAGGTACCAATGAGTCAAACGCAATGCTAACCTCCTTAAAGCCAAGGATGGAAACCCGTTACTACCATTGGTGTTGGTATTTGGTATCACCTGGCCGGGGAGTAAACCCGCGACATTCGGCAATTTAAATACTGAAAATTATATTAAAAAATAGTGAACAATGAAATTAAGATAAGACTATGTGGGACGAATAAGTAAGCACGCCAGAGTAAGTAAAAGGGTAAAATGTATGCATCCATAAATAAGTATATTTAAGTCTAAAATATATTTGCAATTCAAATTGAAAATTTTATCTGGAATTTAAACTATTTATGATCGTAAAAATAGCAATGAAAGTTATTAATTTCTAAATGGAATGTTTCACTGGCTCTCTCACGCCAGAGCAAGTAAAAGGGTAAAATGTATGCATCCATAAATAAGTACATTTAAGTCTAAAATATATTTGCAATTCAAATTGAAAATTTTATCTGGAATTTAAACTATTTATGATCGTAAAAATAGCAATGAAAGTTATTATTTTTTAAATGGAATGTTTCACTGGCTCTCCCACGCCAGAGTAAGTAAAAGGGTAAAATGTATGCATCCATAAATAAGTATATTTAAATCTAAATTATATTTGCAATTTAAATTGAAAATTTTATCTGGAATTTAAACTATTTATGATCGTAAAAATAGCAATGAAAGTTATTAATTTCTAAATGGAATGTTTCACTGGCTCTCTCACGCCAGAGTAAGGAAAAGAGTAAAATGTATGCTTCCATAAATAAGTATATTTAGGTCTAAAATATATTTGCAATTCAAATTGAAAATTTTATCTGGAATTTAAACTATTTATGATCGTAAAAATAGCAATGAAAGTTATTAATTTCTAAATGGAATGTTTCACTGGCTCTCTCAATACCGATCCCGGGGTATTATATGTTTTAATGGTTGACGATATTCACAGCTACTTTTGTCGAAAGATGGAGGAGCCCAGAAGCGCTTTCAATCTTTGCCCGGCCATTGGTAATCCTTGGTAATCATCGTCGCTACCGACAGAGATATCACCGAGACAATCGTAAACAAACGATCGTAATCGTTCATGGGCTTTCGGTTTTCACTCTACGTGCGTTTTTATACAAAGAGGCAATAGCTGTCAACGTAAACACATGTTTCATGTGAAACCCGGTGTGTAGAGATCATGTTTAAGCCTAATGCTTACGCGACGTATCATTAATGATAATTAATTGTGCGGTTGCAATATACAAACAAAATGATGTACATGGACACGTTTTAGTTTACGCTCTAACTATTAGACATCGAAGAACCGAGAAGTACTGTGTGACGGTACCCATGGTATGAGTGGAAACAGATGGTCAACTGTTTGGGTAGTTACAACACAAGTCACATAATTTTAAAATAATGTAAACATAAAAGCAGAAATATATACAGTTCAGAAATTTATTTAAGACAGGGTTAACCTCATTTCCAGAGATTTTCATTCAACTCTTGAACGATAGACATAGTTTAGATAACCAAATAAATATGTGATAGGTAATTTTCAAACGTACTGTAATATGACTTTAATGATAAAGGGTTAAGCAGACTGTAAACTTATCTTGTAATTTACATGATATATTTACAGTCCGTTTAAGCCTTTATCACATAGACATAATCTACAGCAGATGATTTGAAAATTGTCATGCAAAGATATTGGTAAATCTGTATAAATGAAACTAAAAGTATTGACTTGTGAGGAAACATTGAGGAAACTGTCGAAATCGCTCATATCATCCGTCTGTTGAAGATAAGACAACATGTGTCTGTAGCGCAGAAGGGGTAAAATATAACCTGTAGCAAAACTATTTATTATCTAGAGTATCTAGGGAATGATCTTGGATCAGGTTTGAAATATCTTTGTAAAAAGGAGAAATTGCTCTTTTTCATTGATTGCTTGATTTCTCACAATATTTTCAAAATTTGTATATTACAGTTACCATTTACCGCTGGCAGAAGCATTTTTACGCATTTGCAGCAGATTATTTTTGAAAACAACGGGAAACAAGAGGGCCAGAGGCCCAGTATCGCTCACCTGAGAATATGCTATGTAAGACTTAATAAGGGAAGCCATGTATTTAACAGATCATATCATCAAAATTAATTCAACACTCTTAGTGAAGGGTCACCAAGAAACATTTGAGAAAAAGGTGGTGTCTAGAGTGTTAACAAGATTTTACTCAATATTGGCCTAGTGATTTAGTTTTTGACTGGTCCATGTTCCAACTGATTCGCCTAGATATCATCAAGATAAACATTCTGGTAAAGTTTCAGCATGCTAAAGTTAAAGATACGGCTTCCAGAATGTTAACAAGATTTTCCTTCAATTTGAGTAAGTGACCTTGTTTTTTACTCGACTTTCTGACAAAGTTTCAAGCTGCTCAAGTCAAAAATGCGGTCTCTATAGTGTTGTAAAGATTGTCTTACAACTTGGCATCCCAAAGTTAAAGATACGGCTTCCAGAATGTTAACAAGATTTTCCTTCAATTTGAGTAAGTGACCTTGTTTTTTACTCGACTTTCTGACAAAGTTTCAAGCTGCTCAAGTAAAAAATGCGGTCTCTATAGTGTTGTAAAGATTGTCTTACAACTTGGCTTAGTGACCTTGTTCTTTATCAAAACCCATATTCGAACGGAGCCTAAATATCACTTAGCAAACATTCTGACAAAGTTTTAACATGCTCAAGTTAAATATGCGGCTTACAGAATCTTAACAATTTTTCTCTATAATTTGGCCTAGTGCCCTAGTTTTTGAACAAACATGACCCTTATTCGAACTTAGTCTAGATATCACCAAAACAAACATTATGACAAAGTTTTAAGCTGCTCAAGTCAACACTAAGCCAAGATAAAATATAGGCAAATATTCTGACAAAGTTTCAACAAGCTCAAGTAAACTTGCTTCTAGAGTTTGCTTTAATTTTGCAAAGTGACCTAGTTTTCAACCGGACATGACCCAATTCGAACTTGGCCTATATATCAGCAGGATATACAAACTGAATAAGTTTAATGAAGATTCGATGATAATAGTGACCTAAAGATTGTAAGCATGCACATTTTTGACAAACGACGGACGAACGACCCTCAATAGGCGATCACAGAAACTCACCTTCATAACTTTGTTTTCTGAAGAGATAAAAAACAAGATACTGCTTATCCTGAGCAATTTCTTTTTGACATTATGGTTGAAACTCTTTTCAAAAAAGAATACTTTCATTGGTAGAAATTTCCATATTTTAACCTTTATCTATTTCGTTGTCTGTTTTAGAAGTTGTGTATGTGGGAAAGGGTTATGAAGCATCTCCCATACAGTAGTTAACCCTGTCCCACCTGCTCTTTGACACCTGTGCAGCAGAGAACATTTGAAAACATTGTGACAAAAGGAGAATTTGCTTATCATGAGGATTTACTCCTTTCTACAATGTTCTTTTTATTTAGGTTTCCAGCTAAGAATCATGCATTGGGTGATACATCCATAGTATAGAATTGTCATCTTATGATGTCGCTAAATTGATGCAATATGCAAGGTTAATCTAACATTTGGCATAATTAATTATGTTTAACCCCATAACACTCTTTTTAACATTTGAATAAGGTTTAATGAAGAGAATTGATTGAAAATTGTGGCCTAAACAGTCACTTTCAGTAAAAAATAACCTTGACCCTTGTATATAATTCCTTTCCGTAAAATGAGGTTAAAATTGGTCAAGCTGAAAAGAAGTTATTGAGCAGAAACATCTTTGAGGCCAGTCTGCAGAAAACCCAAAATCAAATAAGCCAGATTTTGTTTTCGACAAGTATAATGGCCCTTTATCCCTCACATGTGTAAACATTAGGACAACTAATCCACGTTAATTCATTTACATTAACAAATAATACAACATCCGTCAGCGTACCGCACGCTTGTCACACATATTCAGATATATATACCAACTATGGTTTTAGTAGTTTAATAATGCTGCAGAGTTTTCAATGTAATTCATACCAGGGCTTTTTATACTTCTTGAACAACATGTACCACACACACACACACACACACACACATATATATATATATATATGGATATTTAGAGTAATATATACATGTTTACTTTTATTATTTCATGGCAGGGCGCATGATCCCACCTTCAATCCTTATCCACTATGTATGTATAAAAGTTCACTTTGGTATAACGTGTTTCCTTTTATATTACTGGTTAGTCATTCAGGGATCATGGAATGATGAAAAGGCGTATTGTTGCTGTGATATAACTAATGTTCTATTGAAAACGGAATGAACCCTAAATGATCAGCTCAAAATGCATGAAGAATATTTGAGAAATAATTGTCTTTTGTTGAGCCATAATGATATTAATATGATGATTATTTGACTGGTTGGAGATCACATGTGCAGTAATCTCATTATGTACAAAACTATATGCATGCGATATTAGTTAGTGGTGTTAAGGCTCATCTGATGGCACTTCATCGATGGCCTTAAATCAATAAACTATTTGTCATTGTCATTGTCATTGTCATAGTTAAAAACAGTAATTGCTCATAATGAGCCATTTTTCCTTTTCCAAAAATGCTTTGTATTCTGTCAAAATCTTAGTTATAATATGTCAGCATATTCCTTTATATTTTCCATACCCATCTACAGCTAATCTCTTTAAAAAAAACATTGGAGCAAGATAAAAATTGCTCATAATGAAATTTCTACTTTTGCCATGATGTTTTCTCACATTTATTACATATACTAGTTCTACCTTAATTATAGAGTTTTTCAAAATCTTTGCAAAGATATTTTCAAAGTTGTTAATTGGTTATATGTGGGTCAAGGTTTAAAAATAAAAAAGTATAAATTGGTTGCCTGTACAACACATCGGCAGTAGATAACATTATATCATGGCTAAAGAAAGGAAAATCAATATATTGGAAAATATAAAAACTAGATGGATTTGAAAATATTGACACAAAAGGAGAAATTGCTCCTTATCAGCAATGTTTCCTTTCTCCACAATGTTTTAAAAAGTGGTTTGTTGTAGATGCATCAACATGTCTGCGTCTGCAGGTAGAAAAGGGTTAATGTCAGTGTAAGAATCTGTTGAATCAGTTGTTTAGCTCCATATGTACATATTTTCTCCAGCTCTACACTTACTTTCTCTCTTACATTTATAACAAAACAGGAATAAATAGAATTTGCCTTGTAAGCCATGTTACCTCCAAATGAATTGTTATAACTCAATCATTAAATTGAATAGACATATTACATTGAATGTTGCTTTAAATGCTTGAACATTTTGCTGGCTAATTATTTCACTGCATGTTCTCCCTTTCCCGATGTGAATAGAGGATGAATACATGTTCAGAGTTTGCCTTCTTTAAAATATACCCCGAACTTTAGTTTTTGTTCGGAAGTTTACCTAAATTCCAGTCATAACTAAGACATAGCTTTAAAATAATTAGATGCAAGTATACAAGCATATTGTGGAATACAGTGAGGAACATACCAATGCGTATACAGTTTTAAACAATGTACATCATGTTTGTTTTGGCGATAATACTGTTTCAAAGTTGCTTATGAATATTGTACAGCATTAATTCGGCAGAAGTTTCTATCTAATTGAGTGAATTATTGTCATAGTTTGTAAACTGTAGTCCTTTCCATACTTCTTGTGAACGTCATTTAAATTAACGAAGGATTCTGCGTGTGTTTATTGTGAAAGACAACATTCATTGACCATATTTCTGGAAAAAGGAATCACTTTTTCCTCAAAAACGAAGTTTATATTTACACACGTTTATGCTATTTCTACATATAACAAAGGCGTTTGTTACGGAAGGTGCTGCGTTAGTATAAAGAAAAAAGAACTTCGTTCTATGTAATTGCGTCATAGGGATATTTTTCTTATTTCATTCAAACACATACTGCAGGAAATCAGGACTGTGGCGCTACATCTGTTCAAATCACGTCAGTAGATGTAATCAGTGACGGCGTTCTGCAGTATCTTTTTATCCTGTCGTGTTTTTCATGTCACTGATTATTAAGTAGTTGGGACTTTACGAGGATTAAAATAGGCATGGATATCCGTGCAGTCTTCTCGCAGTCTTCTCGCGGTCTTACTTGATCGATCGTCAGTATTAACAGCCTTAGATAGAATATAAACAATGGAAACGAATATCACAGCAACTGTAATTTTCATCATAGGGTAATTCGAGCAGTGTGTACAGATATATCGTCTGCTTCTGCTTCAATCGAATAATCTTATTTGGGTCTTATTCGGCAATTATCCACAATCGCCTGGGAGGTTTGAACGCGAAGTGTTTATTTTCGATCGGAGAGCATGCATACAGACACTTATTATTAAGACATTACAAACAATAAACTGCGTCCCAGAAATCATATCAGATTTATTTTGGTGCAGAAGTATTAAATACCGTCTGTATCGAATTCCTTTACAATAATAGTTCCCTTATTCAAACAGCCTTATCAGAAAAACTATTAATCCCCCAAACGCATGTTGACACATCTAAACAATATCTTAAACTCTAGTTCATAAGTTTGCAAGCTGCAGACGACGCAACTGTCAGTTGAGTAAACAACAACAACATACCAACTAATTCCTTATTTTTTTACTTTAAATAATGTTTTGTTTCAATATTTTAACATACATTTGTATTTAAAATCCTTAAAACTAAAAAAAATAATATTGTCTTTAAAAATTCCAAAGATGTTCCAAATCTAAAAAAAGTAGTTCCGGCAAAAATGATATCATCACTAGTGATGATATAAAACAACTGAAAGTGTTATCGTCCCAGTGTTAATTATCTTCTTTTTTTTAAAATTAATATTGATTTTATGTCACTTAAATTTCAATGCAAAATTTGGATAGGTATGTAATAATTACTTTTATCCAGTATTGAAGGGCTTTATAGAAGTAGTTTGGTTCATTCCTTGCAAGAACGTGGAGTACTAGTATTAAGAAACCAGGAAACACATAGGCAGGATAACTGACCGCCGTTATCAGGGTGTGAAACTATTTGAAATGAAATTGTAGCAATGAAATATCAAATATTTAAAAAAAACGATCAAAAATATGGAATGGAAACGCGTCCTTGGAATGCTTTCCTATTTCGGTTGTACTTTAAAGCCCCAGCATACTTTCGTGAACAGGAATATAAATTCATAAGGGGAAGGAGCAATTATTTCTATATATATTCATTTCCCTTAAATTGAATATGAAAACCATTATATATTTGATTGGCCTATTATTCCTTTTTGTATGTTCTTAGTTTGGACATGTTTGATACGTAATTCGAACACTTATCTTTATAATGTTGTTTGAAAAATCAATCACTTGGTGAAGGACATCTATCTTATAACCTAGTAAGTTATTCTGGATCGGAAACAAACAAGCAGTAACGATTTACCTTTTTAGCGGCAAAGGCAATATTGTATTTTTTTGGCAAACAATACAGTTTCAGGTGAGTCAGCTGGAAACGAGATGTCTCACCTGAAATCAGCATTGTTTGCCTTTCGATTATCAAAGTATTCTAAAACTGTTATAGCATGAAACATGTAGTCGACCGATTTTGAACATGGAAGAGTCTACTTTATGAAATGCGGCACTGGAAGAGTTAAATAGTAGTGTTTTATTAAAAGACATGCACGTCATGTTCTCCGTCAATCCTGTCTTGCTATGTCACACTAATGGTCTTAATCGTATTTGTTCCGAACTGACGAAATACACAATGTCAACAATTGAATCAAGGACCTGAATTGTCATATTTTACTCGCTAAAGCATTCATACTAGTCATTGACATACCTCTTTCGTATTTACGAACGGTTTTGTGTTTGTTTTTATGGTGTTTCGCACCAATTTCAACATTGTTTTCAGTTATATCATGGCCTTTTCTTTATACTGTACCAGTGAGTCAGTCGTATTGCTAACCCCACACTCATGAGTGCCAAGGAGGGAAACGCATTACTACCATTGGTTTAAGTACTAGTATTTGGTATGAGCCAGCCAGGGAACGAATCCGCAACCTTCGGCAATTTATATGCTTAAAGTTATTAAAGGAATATAGCAGAATGTGGAAATAGGATAAGACTATTTGGGACGAATACATTAGCAAGTAAGGAAGTAAATTAGGGTTGAATATAAGCATCCACAAATGAGTATATTTGAATCAAAAATATCTTTGCAATTCATATATAAAATGTTATCTGGAAGGTAAACTATTTATGATCGTAAACATAGCAATACAAGTTACTAACTAAAATGTCTCACTGGCTGTCCCAGGGCTATCATATGATAGATTTAAATGGTTGTTTGATTAAAGTTAATAGCAGTTTTCGTACAGTGTTCGCTTCTGTAGGCTTTCTCGCATTTTCGAAGGATTGGCTCACCAGGGTATTCAACGTTTGTCCTACAATTGCTATCCATCGTCGTTACCGACAGAGATATTACGGCTCCATGGTATTCATCGAGTCAGTCGTACACATACGATGCGTTTTCGGTATTCACTCGACATGCACCCCTATAGAAAGAGGCAATAACAGACTATCACAGTAAAACACTGCTATATGTGGATCCCTATGTGCATCAATCATGTGCAAGCTCTCCGATATAAGCAGTTACACATATGCTACTTATATATCACTCAGGTGTTCCATTCAGGGCCACGCTTGCATTCTGTTTTGGAGATGCAAGACTCTTTTGTACAGTTTTACAAAATACATTGTTTTTGGTTTATACCTTTTTATAATAGTCTGTTTATTTTTATACACATTTTCTTTCAAAAAAGAAACTTGCAATCCATTTCGTTTAACATATACTAAAGGTAAAGTATAATACTGGAGATGGACAACCAGAACATGAATCAAAACTTAACTGTTCTGGTAGATTACACTTCTAAGTTTACTGTTATCATTGTAAACATTAAAACATTGCATCAATAGATTGCATACTCTGAATGCATCAGTTGGTTCAGTACAGTCAATAAATATGAAGACACTGTACTGTCATGAATGTTCGGAATTTAAGTCAAAGTCAATTAGTTTTTACAAGACCAACAAGAATGTTTTATCTTGGAAATATTTCATTCTGGCCTGATGCATCATTATTTGTCTGTCATGGTGGCGATTTATTTAGATAGATATTTCTATAAACACTTCTGCATCTCCTCTTAACCGATCGAAATTCTACATTGTTGTACTTTCAGTACTTTGATTTAACTCCCCAAAAATAATTGTGTTTTAAAACCAAAAGATGAATCTGGGATGAATCTGGGAAGGGAGGGTTAATAACAAATGTCGTTATTGGCGCCATGACAGACGATGTATCTTTACGATGCGCAGTCTTCTCTGCGTCTTCCGTGGTTGCTATTCAGTTAATGTTAGTTTTTTGCGAGCGTTTAATTATAACTCGTGCGATAAAGAAACTAATCCAGTCTAAATCGATCTGTCTTCAATTCTCGTCGAACACAAAATGTTTTTTTATAATCGCTTTCATGCAACATACCTGTTTAAACGTTATAGATAGACTGACAATCAGGGAAATTAATTGTGTCATACTTGCGTCTAGATGTCTGCGGTAGAGGGACAGCCAAAACCGATATAGCGTCATGAAAAATACGCGTTAATTTGTGAGTGGCTTTAACGACAGGACAAGTGCTTGAACCATATTAATGCTTCCCTAATGAGTCTTAAAAGTAGCATGATGTCGTTAATACATCGATTTCGTTCAGAAGCTTCGCTAAATTCCAACAATAACTTCTGATAAAAAGCTTTGAAAATAATAGGTGAAGTATCACAGGGCAACAACGACGTCTCAATTGTCGAAATCAAACTATTATATCGGATGATAATTCATTTATTACTAGTAGATGACAATTACCTTACATCAATCAAAGTATTCTATTATTTACAATTCTCATTTTGTTAATTTAAAAGGCATTCTATAATGGTACAACTGCAGCTTGTAACATAGAATACACGTCTTCTACGACATTTTGAATGAATGCAGTGGTAAATGTATCATTCGCTAGCTTATCATTTATAAACTAAATAAAAGTAAAAGTTGCGCGTGCTGTATAAAACAAAACCAAAAAGCAGGGAGCAGTTAACAAACGTTGTTACACTTATGTGTCATACTTGAATACTGTTATCATTGAACGGGGTTGCATGTTATTCAGATTAACACAAGAATCCGACCTCTTTTCACAATGTTGCTTAGATTATGTGTTCGGTCCTTGAACCTCTTGCTCTACATGTGTGATTCTATTTTGAAAATAAAATACATGTCTGATACCTTTGGAGACACGGTACTTAGAGATGTATTTGCTTTTCTAGTTAAATTCAGATTTAATGGGGTGATTTGTCTTTTTAAGTGTATTAATGCAATGTATTGATAAACAATTTTAATGATACAAGTTTGTCTGAAAGATTTACTTTTTTTCTTGTTTCGATGTATTAAATATTCGCATTTCACATCAATAGAATAGGATATAATCAGTTTTTTTAAGATATAAACGTATGTTTATTGTTATATAATTTGGGAGGTCTAGAACAGACGTATCTGGTTAATACATGCTAACAACACAAACTAGTACTTTAATCCTTCTTCTGTTATACGACACTTTGAACATCACCCGCTTCTACAGATGCACACACATGTAACTAGTAGTGTAACAATATATGCAGTTCCTTCAGCGTTATCTGAATTGTTCGCAATTAATCATCAATTCTAGAACTTCTCTATAGTTATGAAAGGCATTGCTGATGACACCAGTTCTAAACGAGTGCAGGTATAAAAGTCGTATCGTTTCCTGGTACATGAAACTTTCCTTGGCCTCGTCACGCGAATACTCTTTTTTCAACAAGTCCTAAACTGTTCAGCAAATTCACGACATTGGCAATGTAATAACAAACGGGGCAACATATTACATTTCGTGACAGGGATTCAAGTCCGTCAGGACGCTATTGGCAGTTCGTTTGGTACAGAGCTAATTACGATATATTTACATAACCTGTTTTACACTGTGTTAACTGTGACTACTATTGCCAAACTATGATAAAAAAAGCCCGTTACAATAACCAATTGTACATGCAGTCAATTTGGCATGCTTTCCCAAGAGGAATTGATTCATTTATTGCAAGAATGCAGCTGTACAGAAGAGATACGATCTTGACTCAAACGGGAAAACTGCTTTCTCTTTTTGATATTCAATGTGTTGGCGAACTTTAAACTCTTCACCATTATGAGTGGGCACTTTGCATTATTGGCGCACCACTACCACCAGTACTTGGTTCGAGTAACACCAGAAAGTAATTACAGCTCACGTACGCATTTGTGAATCGCTGTGTCCAGTTATTTTCGCCAGTTTAATTGTGTCAGAGTTCTAAACGACGATCAGTATTGTTTAACATCAATCTAAAACACAATTTGTTTTAGGTTGCTGTTAAGCATCAATTGTTGAATATTAATGTAAATTAGTATTGAACTGTGTATATAGATTTGCTCATACTATCAATTTCCTAGTAGTCACTTAGTTGTCTGTGTCTGCTATGTATTTCATATATATATATTTTTTTCTTTTATTGAAATTGTATAATTTCTAAGTGAAGAATACTAATAATACTTTTTCTACGATATATCCCACAATGGAGGCAATAAATAATTTTGTTGTGTATCCTCAAGGCCATCGACTGCCGATTCATTTATGGAGCAGAAGATATTTATAATGCTTTTAATTAAAGGCATTTAATTAAACCCGTTCTCGCCGGATCGGTGATGTGTTAATTTCAAGTTGAATAAAGAATATGTGATTATGATAGATCATGATGTTTTCTATTACTTAAAACAACTCGTTTGAACGATACACAGACTTTCAACAGCCTATTAAATATATGTCCAGTCTAAATTTATGCAACATTGCCATCGTCTATTCTAAAGATATTTGTTAAAAAATGAACGTTATATTGTTAAAAAACAAACACAATGGTATATATATATATATATATATATGTATTGGTAGAGTTGCGCGCATGCGCAGACGATACCATTGTTACAAGTTGGATTTTGAAGTCACGTGATGTAAATGCCCCAGAACACCAATTATACCAAGTATCAGTACGCCAAAAATTAAGTGCAAATTTGTTTGACTAATTTACGAATGCTAACAAAAGCAAACATGGAATAATTAAAAAAATATCCAATTATTCAAGCTTGTCATATAAAATTACAAGTCTTATAATGTGTAAATATCATATTTGAATGTATATTATATTTGAATATATTCTTACGCAAATCAACCTAAAATCTCACCACGCCTTGTTTATCAAGTTAGAACCCTTTCTTCAACGCAGAACCGCTTATTTGATTCGAAAAATTGTTGAGAACGTAAATACTAATGAAGGGTTTATCAATGCGAATGTCATAGCCTTCATAAACATATGTAACTGCACATAAACGTTCTGCTAGACTCGCATAAGGATTTACGATCATATGTTGATGCGAAAACTGCTGTAATTCAGTTAACAGCCACGTTAAAGGAAGGGTTTGTTTATCTGACCTTGCGGCATTGTTCCGCGTTGAAAGAGAGCAGAATTTATGAATATTCATTAGTTATGGTTGGCCCTGGAAATATATTTGTCTGGATGTGGCTCTGGAAAGTATACATGTATACTGGTACCCTGCTTTCGGAACATATTTTAAATCATCCGGTGAAACAGCAGAGTACCACCTGAAAGTACCTTGTGATAGCGTCCATATCTCATTGCAGCTCGGAAATAAAATTTCACACTTATTTTATTGCTGTTTATCGGTAACAAAATCGGAAATAAGATTCATGATGACGGAAATCCTAAAATTACCTTACTTTTCTCGTCGTCAGTCAGTGCGTGTGTCTATTAATAGATTTTGGATTTTCCTTAAATTGCAAATGGCTACGAGGATAGACAAACTCGTAAACTGAACTTTAAATCTATGAATCGGGTTTTACAGGGCTCTCACTAGGCTTAGATTTAGGGTGAAGTGACTTCTCCATCCAGGCAAGTTTGTGAGAAGTGGGGAGACTTTAGGGAGAAGTGGGGATCATTAAGTGAGAAGTCGCCGAAATATAATTAATGAAGCTACCTGTTACCGTCCATTCCGTAAAGGTGTCAGGCATGTTGTTAAAAAGTCGGTCGTAAGTGTCATAAACAACGTAAATTATTTGTATCGGGATTGCGATCCGGCATTGTGCTCTAAAGTCGCCGAAATATAATTAATGAAGCTACATTTTACTCGCCGTGTAAAGGTTTCAGGCATTTTGTAAAGAAGTCTGTCGTAAGTGTCATAAACAACGTAAATTGTTTGTATCGGCCAATCATACACACTCTTTACAAGTATAATTGAGGTATTGTCTTTTGATTGGTTAATTCCAAATATTACGACACCCCCATGCTACAGCATTTATTATGAATCCCCTAAAAAAAATAACTGAAATATTCTCAATTATTGAAGACGATTATCTCATTAAACCATGAATAGATTCACAATATTATCTATACTATTGAAAGGGTTAAAACATAATTCGACTTCCATCTCATTTACATCGGATACGTATTTAATGTTTTATCAGGGCGGCGTCATAATATTTGATATGACAATCGGTTCTTTGTTTATGCAAATTTGATAATCGGTTCCACGTCATTGTTTGTGTTAACTGATTCGATTCTTCAGCTTTTAATGGATATATAGTCTTAGTTGTCAAATTACTGATTACGCAACTGTGTATATCGCGAACTGTATAAATCGATTCGACATGGTGCGTGACCGTGATCATTTTAAAAGTGTCCGATGATAGGACAAAATTGTCGGGGAAGTCAACTTCGCTTTGACTGAAATTTTGGCCGAAGTCGACTTCGCTTTGATCGAGTGAATGGGCGAAGTCAGAAATGTTAGGCGACCAATTCGACCCCCTCGTGAGAGCCCTGTTTTAATTATACATCACTTATGGGGGCGAAAGACGACTTTGAACATATTTTCTAAAAAAATAGGAAATCTCTATAATTGAATGGATAACCTATGGTTCTTTTGTCACTATGTTTTCAAAAAGAGCAGTTTCTATATTTTTACAATGTGTTTGTGAAAGTCATGTTATTCACAGGCCTCAATTAGATTAGATATGCTTGGGAGGGTAAAATTTAACATTGTTTGACAGTTCGTCTTGATGATATTGCCATTGGCGTAGAAAGAGTTAAAAGTCATAAATAGCCCATTCTCAGGTGAGCGATCCCGGGCCTCATAGCCCTCTTGTTTGATATGCTAAACTGTTACTTGCAATATTATTATGTTTTTGCATTTGCCAAACTTTTTAGAATTGTTTCTTTCCAAATTGTTCAAAGATATATGAATAATATTCCTTATTTTGATTGCTGCTACAACATCAGAAAGTAAATAAAAGGAAAAAATATCAAAAATATTGTACTTTGGTACAAAAAAAAAAAATGTAAAAAGCAGGAATATGTATTCTAACTCTTCGCAGACTACCATCATTTTGATGTAAGATCAGAAGGCTCGTAATGAGCAGTGTGAAGTTTCCTGTACTTTTTCCAAGCAATATACATATTGCTGTTTATGAGCAGTCTGAAGCTGCCTATACTGTTTCCAAGTAAAGTTCAAATTGTTCGTAATGAGCAGTTCGAAGCTTCCTGTACTGTTTTTTCAAGCAGAAGATACACACAAAAATATACTTAACTGTCCCTCATTTAGACGCTTTCTGACGCCTCTGCAGCAGACAACTTTTTGAAAACATATTGACAAAATATGAAATTGCTCAAAACGAACAATATTTCCTTTTGCCACAATGTTTTACACTTTTAGTCATAGGTTATCCATTCAATTATGGAGATGTTTTATTTTTTGACAACATATGTTCAAAGTCGTCTGCTCCAGAATTGTCATATGACGGAAACAGTTAATTAGCTTGTAAATGTCAAAAACTTGTTCTTGGACTATTAAGGTTACACAATCTATTTGTTGTGTACACTTCAACTATTGCTTTCAATAAGGCCTTAATAAATTAATCTGTAAATTTTCATCCAATTATCTTTTTTTCAAACAAAGGCTTGTACTATCATTTACATACACAAAAAGTATAATGATGGCACATTTTATTTTGCTACATTAAACTTCAGTAGTCAAGATACTAATTATATGTTAGTAATGTTTATTAACTGATCACTGAAATGAATCATTTGGTCTACACTCAACTAACTTTTAAGAAACTGTTTTGGCATGAATAAGTTTAGGTGATGTTTGCATGGTATCATGTATCATGTGGACCAATTAATAAGGGGCTAATACATGTTAACACCACCAAGACGAATGTGTGATCAAGGATAGTTTATTCTGGCCTTATATTGCATATGTCTATCTGTCTTGCTGAATTAATTTAAATAAAGGTTTTTATATATATGCACTTTAGTTTTTCAGTTTTCCTTCATCACATAACACAGCAATTCTACCTCCAGTACTAACAGTACTTTGATTCCTCCTTAAAACTAACATGCAGTGCATTTAATTAAGTTAGTATGAAAAACGATAACACATAATAGAATTGCCCTCAGGAAAATGATTTATTGACTGTCATAACATTTGCCGGTCGTATCCATTTTGATACACAGTCGCAGTATAGTGCCTCTGGGCAAGGCACAATTATTATCCTAGTACTTATTTCTTTATCCATGAACCATGAATAAGTAAACTGTCGCCATGCTGTAACTGAAATAATGTTGAAACAAAGCGTGAAACCCCAATAAAATAATCGGACTTTAATTTAGTCGATTATTCCTGACAGTGACTCTCTATTAATGTTAATGGGGGTTTAAGTCAACGGTCCAACGTAACTCAGCCGGTAACGGCTATGACTCTCAATCAATGGGGGTCATAATTACCTCTAGAACAGCTCTTGTATCGACGGTTTACAACGTTAGGACAATTATGATTGAAACCGTTTATAAAGGGTCTGAAATATATTCAAATGCAGACAGTTATCAGGGATCGAGTTGTTACAGTTTAATCTGTAACCAGAACTATAGGAGATGGGAAGAATGGAACACAATAAAAGCAATAACAGAGCATAGTATAGGACTGACGCCATTTTCGACTTATAGGACAGAGACATTCTAGATAAAGATAAGGGTAAGTTGTTTTAGAAAGTACACGTTATTGCAGGCATTTCAAAGAATATGTATTGTACGAAAATGTACCATATATGAAATATTCTCAATGTATGCATGACAGCCATTGATTACATCGGGACGAAGAAACCCAAATCCAATTAGGTCATTGAGGATGATTTCATAATAGCAGAAGCCATTTAAAGGATACTTCTCGTCCTTTTCTTTGACGAACAATGGCATTGATTCCATAATTCGTTCCAAATGAGGTATCGTGATAAATATATTCATTTTAAGTAATTGTATCTCCCTTTTAAACAATGGCTATGATATTCCATATCTTTAACCCAATATGAAACAACAATATAGCTCAATGACAAATTAATACGCTAGAAGGTATAACTTTCGGAATCTAGATTTATTAAAAGAAATCTTTCTTTTTTTGCGTTTAGGTAAAGATACTAATTTCTTTCATAATTGTTTTGATATTTTTTGTCCGCTGGTTATCCTAAAATACTGTACGAAATTCTGGGCAATATCATGTACTTATTTATGAAATAAAATGCATAGAATAATTCCAAGGAAGCCCATCACATAGGAAAACTAACGTCAATAGTTCCTGTTCAAACTCAGAAGTTACCATCTTTCTAGCGAGTACTGTCTTCAAAGCACTGAACACCTAGTTTCAAGAACAACACTATTTACCTTCCTAGTCGGCAAAGCGATAGGCATCAATAGAGTACGTATACCAGTTTGAATTTCATCTGTCTCGTTACACACAATATTTTAACAATATTTTAACAATCATTCCTGCATGTATCACATTGGCCACCAAACGAGGTAAATACTGCAGATCTGGAATTTGTGTCTACATCATGGCAAGCACTATTATTAAACACAGCAGAAAGCTTTCTAATGGGACAGAACCACCATTTAGTGTGAAATATACACATTGTTGTATTTCAGAATAAAGGTGACTCTTTAATTGTCTATATTATGAAGGTTTTTGATAAATACCTATTATATCTCTGTAGTGTTTTTAAACATAGTTTAAGATTAATCTAGAATATTGTTTTCCCTCAAATGCTCAATAAAAACGGTAAGACCTTTTCTCTCAAAGTTATTTGACAGGTTTTTAATATGGAATACTTACTTTAGTAACAAAAGCATTATTAAGTTCTGTACCAATATGGTAATTATAAACTTCTACAAATCAGACAAACTATCATTACAATGACATGTTTTTTCCGGTCTCCTGTATGATCTGCGTATGAAGTAGTCTTCGACAAGTAATTTGCGAGTTTCTAATTACTTTTTGGATGCATGGGAATCCCATATAACAACAATCAGTCGATGCAATTAGGAATGGTTTGATAACAAAGTTTGTAAAACATTTCCTAAGCTAATGAATGACCTACTTTTGTCAGACAAGTACGTTTACGCCAAATAATGCAACCATGTTCTTTAAGGAATAGGGCAAAATAACCGCGACTGGTTAAAGAAGAGTTATTGGATCTGTGTTAATTTCGACGTGTATCTATTTTGAACTGGGCGTCCCGGATTCGATTCCCTTTCAGTGCGGTCATGACGGGGTGCTCTTGAGCAAGACATATTTCATAGTCCCACACTAGTTTTCCACCCGGGGTCATGAATACGTATTGTTTCGACATATCATAACTGAAATACTGATGACAACGACAAAAACTTCAATTAAACAAACACACAACTTATAGTTTATTATTGTACAGTACGGTGTCATACATGTGTGATTCAGGTTAACCTGACATAAACGTTCTTAGGGGAATACACAAATTAAATTGTAATATTAACTTAGCAAATACAGAATATCGGAGTGTTTTGTACATCTGAATACACATTTTGTTTCAGCATAACCCAAACAAAATTTGATAAGACCTACTTTTGTCAAACATAACCTATGAGGTTACTGTACTCGTATGAACTAGATCATGCTGTACTTCTACAATCAGTTAATCTGATTTGCGTTACGCTAACATAAGCTATGTTCTTTGTTGTATGAATGTCAATAAAAGAGCTTTAGGCAAACAAACTGGGAATGGATTACAATTTATAGTTATGTTAACGACACATTCAATAGTATACCAAAGATATTATAAAGCTCAAATGTATAAATTGAACCAAACAGGAAAAAACAGAGACCATGCTTTCTTCAAAAGACAATCCGTTAACTCCATCCCTCCCGGTATGCCGTTTTGAAGCCATATATTGGATCATAAAGGTCACTTATAACATTAGACCAGGTCTGTTTGGATTGTCTTTTTACATTAAAGACAATTTGTAAGTATTTTTATGTTTTCTTTTTTTTGTTTATATATATGCAAGCTTCTGCTATAAGCTACTTTTCCAAGCATGTCAACATGTAACACGTCATCAGTAAATTTGTTTATTTAACTTAATTCTTGCAGTTTTGCTTTACTGATTACTACGTGAATATCTTGTTTTATATATCATATTTACGGAAAATTCATCAGTATAAATTTCCATAAATAATTGTTTCCCCCTTATATTTCAAAAACGTTATGATGCAGAAGCATCAATTGGCATCTGTAACAAATACCTCTACAATATTTTTTACTACACTGTTTTTAAACTGTTTTTACTGCTGAATGAATATTGGGCTCTTCTCATTTTAACTGTATTCTCACTTTTCTACACCAATCAATCAAATGTGTTACGTTATTTGAGCAGCGCTCCACTCCAGTAAAACAAACCTTAGAGTAACTAACATATGTGTGTATCAAACTGGACTATATGTGGTTAATTAGCGTAACTTACATGTGTGTGTGTGTACCAAACTCGGCTATATGTGTTTCATTAGCGTAACTAACATATAGGTGTGTATCAAACGGGACAGTATGTTATAAATTAGCATAACTAACATATGTATGGTATCAAACTGGACTATATGTGATTAATTAGAATAACTAACATATCTGTGTATCAAACTGGACTATATATAGTTAAGTAGCTAACAATTTAGATCCTGAACGAGGTCACAGGGCACCGTTCATTTTCTAAAGTCACATACTACAGAGATGCAATGTCAGTGTTGTGATGACGTGGTACTAGATTAAGTGTTTGAATGCTGTAAGCTATAAATAAAACTGTGAAAAGTTTAACAAGTTTTAGTTATCCATCATAGTAAACTGAATGTTATGGAATACTCCAATATTGACTTGAGAACACGTTAAGAATGGAATTATAACATGTGCCTCCAATTAAGTGTCTCGCTCTCTCTCTTCCTTGTTTATGATTCCTCTTATTTTCTTTTTTATAACATCAGTCATGTCGTGTCGTTATATATTTTCTCTTTTTGTCTACATTATTTTGATGTTCAAATGTGTATGTGGAGAGGGCCATTATTAGTTAAATCTATCGTCCCAATCCATTTTGAATGTGATATTTGCTATTCAAAATTGAAATATGATGTAATAAAAATGTGTTCATACTTATTAGGTTACGGTATTGATACTCGACAACGTTGACTGATGTTGACATCTTTGAATGTTGTCCGATATAGTATACAGGAGTGAACCTGGAGTCCTTTTCTGAAGGTGTGTTTTAACTTGTTTTGATAATGTTTGCTAAACCCAACTGTCAGATAAAATGTATTGATGGACACTGATTGCATAACTCACTATAATTCAAAAAAACAATGAATACTGTGACGTTATTTTATTAAGACAATTAGTTTAAACATACTTAATATCTCATATATTTTACATAGTAGGAAACATCAAGACGTAGACAATGGAGAAATTATAGCTTATTTTAGGTTCTCTTCAATTAAGATTGACTTACAGAAAGCACGGTGAATATTTAACATGTTCAGAAAATATCAGCTTACTATTGCTTTGTGGAAGACAGTGGTGCAGAGGTAGAGCGTCGGCCTCTCGTATCAAAGGTCCCTGGTTCGAGTCCCGTGATGAGCGGGTCCTGACTTTGGGATTTTTCCACACAAACGGCGCGAGTACTGGTGAAGTCTCCAGGAAGCAGACATCGAGCGTGATTAATCTAAGCCCAAGGCTTGTTTCGCAATCGATGTAAAATAAATAAGTTTAAACTAGTTGATTGCTTTGTAATGTATCATACAAGAACAAAATATACATAATAACGAGTGGAGAGAGAGCAGGAGATGAGGAAAGAGGGAGAAATAGATAGATATAGTGAGACGAAAATAGATAAAGAAGGGTAGGTGCGCGTATGGGAGGTTAGTAAATGAATATGTCAACTATCCATACTAAATAAAATATAACATGAACAGATTCATAAAGAGTTGCAAGTTAACAAAAAATAATTAAGGAAAGGGGTAAATTATCGTGAGCTAAACCTTTTGGCTCCGATTATAAATGTTTGAACTTGTTCAAAAATAGCATTATTTACTTCGATTGATGAGTATTGCATTACCATAAAACATAATTGTTTGTGGAATTTCTCTTAGCATGCCATGTCTAATATCATTGTAATACAATTGCGTAAGTAAGTAATATTAATCAGTGTTATCAAAGGAGAAAAGGTAAACATGTTACAACTCTGTGTTTGTGTGTGTGTACAAGGATTAATAATAAAAAGAAAGAGAAGTACAATTATGTTACGGTAACTTAGAATAGTTCATTACGAATGTATACATTAGCAAATGATTTTTAGTAATATCTTAACACCAAATTTAGATGAATACAATATTCTCTATAATCCAACGATTTTGATATATAATTAGCAATATTCTTTTGTACTGTTTTCTTATTTGAAGATAAAAAAGTTAACACAAATATCAGGCATGTTGCAAAAAAGAAGTTTTCATGACAACTATTTTACGGACTCCATATATCGGATAAGAAACGAAACAAAGCTATAGAGAATGTTTATAAAACTGTCCTACGTAAGCCAAGGGGTTAATCACCTATAATCAAATCTCCATTAAGGCATTGCTTTCAGTGCTTCAAATGGCACCGACAATGAGACAATAATTACACTTTAATTCAGTATGGAATTGGCCAAATGAGCTAATAAAGTCGATTCATATGCGGTAATTATTGGATTGTTGCTGTTATTGCACAATATGGATACTACATAGGATACCGTTGAAAATGCCATTCTAGCATTGGCATCGCAAAAAAAAAGAAAATGAACTAATGTATCATGTTTACGCATGCTCGAGCTTAAGCTTTAATGCACCACCCTGCTTTCGTTAACGTATCAGAATCATGAAGAAATTTACCTTTTACAGCAATATGTATTCATCAGACAACGAACAAACAATCTAAATGAATTCCGAAGTATACCATACGAACACTAAAGTTCACATTTAGTTTAATTATAGTACATGTACATGTAGATATTAATTAAAGTTGCCTAGAATCACATGCCAAACAAGTTTATCTTTTGATCTATTTATCGCATATATATTTAATACACAAGTCTTGTTTTGAAGTGTTCATGTAGTATATTCAAACATTCTAAACATTTGAAATAATTGTACAATACATAGATACAGAGTTGTACATTGTTTTTGGTGTTTTCAGAAGCGTACACTATTTCAATTAAGTATAAGAGTACACATAGAACAACTCTCACATCGCTAGAAAATAGAAAGTGACTTATTAAAAAAAGGTAGTTTGAGGAAAATCAGATATATGAGCTCCTGAGAGCATTATTAGCAATAGCAAGTATGTGCGTAAAGCACAAAGTAAATTGCCTCATTCGGTTTAAACTTGATATAGTAATTTTTGATATTTGTCTCTAAAATCTAAAATTATATCAACAAGTTAAATATGTTTAATTGTTCTTGATACAAAACAACAACACGCAATTAAGTTAAGGAGTGGGTAAGCATTAGAAGACCATGACCTTTACTAGTCGGTCAATCGCATCCCTGCCTAGTCGCGATAATGGACCAAGAACGATCGTGATAAGCATTAATATATTTATTCTTAACTGACTAAGTGTTAACAATTAAAGTAACGAGTTATTGGAATCAAGTATACGTAAATGCTCAACTTGTTTTCGGTATAGACTTGTAAATAGCATCGACTTTGTTGACATTCGCTGTTCGAAAGTAAATTACGATCAGACTGTGCGTGACGCAAATATGAGCTAATAATGATCTAGATTATTTGCGAATAATAGTACAATTGTATATTACACATTGAACCTCTCTAGGAATCATCACATATTGTTACCATATCTTAAATGTAGGAGAATGTAGTTTTCAAAAATGGTTCGGATATAACACGGCGGCCAGTTTTATGGCATGTATTTCAAAGCGTTCTCACACCAGAATTTTGAACATGTCAGTTACTTTCATCAATCTTAGGACCGCATTGATAGCTGATCATAGTTACCGGCAGAGATATTGCTGCTCAACGATATTCTTGGAGGAAGAGTTAAATATCGATTGTAACCACTGCTGTAATTCAGGTATTCACTCAACCTGTACTTGTATTACAAGACATAACTTTTTTATGTAAATAAAAGCCCTCGGCTCAGAATGTAATATATTTTTTTATAGTATTAGCTTAACAAGACTTGTGTTTATAGCTAGTTTAGACATATATAACAATGAGCCGCTTATTCCTTATCCGCAATGATTTCAAACATATGTTACAGAAGAAACGAGTAAACACGCGTAGACCGCATTTTTGTTAACAATATGTAAATCAGTACAATGACGGAGGAAGATATTCGTAGTTATGATGCTACCATTATTGCATATATAAAAGTAGATATTGTAATAGGTTATTATCGACGCTTGTTTTAAAATCTTCTCTAGTCACAAACATGTAATGAAGTAAGCCGCCGCAATAAGTCACGTCCCTGTGTGTCAATGTATCAGGACAATACCGTTAGTTCTCTTTTGTTTTATCTTTTTCTACAAAACAATGGGATAAACGTGGAGTGACGTTACAACGGCATACAAGGAAATATTTAATGTAATATATATAACTTTATTGCCTCCGTTTTCCGGAGATTTACATAATAATACAAAGTTTTGGAACATTGAAGATAATAAATTACATCCAATTATAGCATTAATGATGAATGAACCATGTGAAATATTTCAAAAAAAAAAAATATACTATTTACAATATATATACATATATACATAGAAAGAATTCAGACCATCGAATGACAGATCAGCTATAGAGTCAATATAAGTATATCGTCGCTTACACTCATACTCTCATTCGATGGGCTGAATATGCACAATGACACACACACACTTGTATAGTTTCCCATGAAAGGTTTTGAATGAGTTAAATTGAACGTGTATTGGTTTATATGCTTGTTTGCATGTTTTGTGTTTTACGCCGCTTTCGCTATAAACAATGTTTCAGTCATATCACGGCGTGTCCTTGGTAAATTACCAGTACTACTAGTTCATTTATTCCGACACTATAAATCAGTCAGCGCGAATGAGGTAAACAGTTACTATCCTTTTTAAAATATATGTTTATTAGAATACATGAACTAGGTCGTTTTCTTAGGCTTTAAAGATATGTTTATTTTGATAGCAAACGGTTCGGACTAAGCAATTTCAATAAACACCGCTATTCACAATCGGTTGTGGCCACGACAGAGGCATCCATGCCACAAAGGAAACATCAAATAAAAACAAAAACAGTAGCCAGTGCAATAAGACAAACTCACACAAACATACACACACATGTTATGAATTCAGAACGGAGAAAGATATCAGCACATTCAATTATATTTAAATAATGTTCGAACCGGAGTTGAATTCTCATCAAACTATATTTTATTCCTTTCCTTAAGCTGTTTGCATAATGCGTTCTCCTTAAACTGTGTCTATTATTGTTTCTTCTCTTGGTGTTATATTGGCGGTGATACTATTTTGCGAAAATAAAATATGTCTCATTCCTTTAGGGGATTTTCCTAGACATCCCTCATCTATTTTGTAGTTCAGATTTAACCAAATAACCGTTGTGTTCTCACTTTAATATTCCCATATGATATTTCATATATCAATGATAGGTGTTATGTCTTAAAATGTCTTGTTGGCTTTCATTTTGTCTTTTTATTAAATTCCCTGCGTAGCACGACAATAAAATAGGATACCACCACCTTTTATTAAGAAATTAATGAGATGAAACATCTGTCTATTGTAATAAAAATGTTTAATTATATTATAGAGTCACTGAAGTACACATGTAGTACATACGTGGAAAAGGCTTATACATACACCTTTATCGTACCATATCTCTAATGTTACATTTTAATACTGTAGAAACAAGATCAACCTGCACATTCGTGACTTCTGGTCATTTGTACACGTTTTGCTACTTATTGTTTACACTGACATAGATAACGGTGTAATAATGGAACCAATCTTGACACTAGTTGTATGAATTCAGTGGAAACATCTTTACTCGTTCCCGGGTTCATTAAGTACATCCTGAGCCATGTAATGCGAATACGTCTCGTGTAAACCACATCCCCAGTTTGTCACCAAATCTATAAAGATTGAACAAAAAACAAGCGTGACTGTAATTTCAGTTTCTCCAGGATAAAACGCATTTCGGTTTTCTATACTAACAGACAAATGATGGTTATCGTGATACCATTTGTGTAAGCATTTTGTAATCAGTGTAAATGTTAACCTATACTGACTCGAATGTAGAGGTAGCAGGCACAGAGTTGTTTATTTGATTCTGGTCTTTTCATATTACATATTAGTGCAACTGTGATAAGAACGCAATTTGATATCTCATCAGCAAGTAAAAGGGAAAAGTACTCACAGGCAATAATTCCTCCTTTATTCCAAAATAATTTTTCCAATAATCGATGAATTGTTTCATTTATATCATATATCCATTGTATCTGAAATAATCGAAAGGAGTGTATCAATATGAATAGGTTAGTTCGGTAAGGATTATGTTCGAGCTTCCGGTTTATGTGACTTGTTGTTTTTATAATCACATGTCGAGGTAATCAGACAGCAATAATATTTATGTGAATTAATTAGTTTGTTTAATCTATTTTATCATCGCCGGCTTTGATTCATACTGTTTCTTATTTTTTAATCAAAATAATAATCTGCAATATTTTTATGTGTTTCCATGATATTATTTGTTAGATAACTAACTTTATTTGTCACGTTGCCGTCAATGCCATTGTCCTCCTTGCATTGCATTATATAACATTACTTTGATTTTCCGAAGTTCTATAAAGAAAATGTACAGATTCATGTGTCTTCTTTCTGTATGATATGTACAGAGTTATGTGTCGAAATTCTATGTTTGATATGTACAGATGTATGTGTCGAAATACCATTGAATATACACATATGTATGTATCGACGTTCTATATGTATGTACAGACGTATATATCAAAGTTAGATATCAATATGTATACTGATTTATGTGTCGAGGTCATATATGAGTTTGGCGTTCTATATGATATGTACAGATGTATGTCTATCAGTTATATCGAAATTCTATATGACTATGTACAGGTGTATGCGTCGACGTTTAATACGATATGTACATACTTATTTGTAGACGTTCTATATTTATATTTATATGTCTAAGTTGTTATACATTATTGTATTAGTGAAAACAGAAACGTCCTGCTTAATAAACCTTACCATTAAAAGTCGTTAAACGGGACTTATGTGAACAATTAAGAGCTAGATGATCAACCTGTGCATCTGCTCAATCTGATCAGTGTATGAATGTTCATATATTACTTACATGGGCTCAAAAGAACCTTCAAACCAAGTCACATACACTGTTGACGCATGCATGTAGTCGCGAAAAGTGAACAATGACACATACATTGGATATACTTTGTGATGTGTTGATCAATATGACAACATTGACAAACACGGTAAGGTACCATAACTACAAGTATCGTAAAGTGTATAAAGCTGTTTATCAAAAACTAAATGTTCCTGACATGCTCCATTTGCAAAGTCATTTGTATGTTTTATGTCTGGGTCTTGTTTGGCTCACGGGCCATGTGGCCTAGTGAACTTGAATTTGTAACAAACTTCATATAAGCTCATGACCATCATTGCACATGACCGCCTAGGTGGTGTAGTGGTAAAGCGTCCCCCTCGGGTGCGGGAGGTGCCGGATTCGATCCCTGACCGGGTCATACCAAATACTTTAGAATTGCAGTAATGGCCTTCCCTTCCTGTCGTTCAGATCTGTTGGAATAGCATTACGACTGACTCCCTGGTATCAGGATAAATGGACCAGTAATACTGGTAAATTACCAAAGAAATTCCTTTCACAGGAGTCCGTATTTCCATTGCACAAACAAATAAGGAAAAACACACAATACGCTATGATAAAAATAATCGTAATGGTAGTTTTGGGTATCCTTCCCGTGTAACTATAAATAGCCCCTATATACGGTCCAAATAATGTTATAATCTGTTTATATATAATACAATAGGGAGTATATTTATAGTAACACGGTTTTCCCCGAATGTTCTCATACGATAACATTACGGTCGTTATTAGTATAGCATATGAACCATATAAATACTATTTTAACCAGGTATTGCATGTTGTTATTTTTAATTCTCTTTAAACAAATACCCGGACGCCTGTGATATAACTGAACATATGTTGAAAGCGGTCCCTCACGAAAGTTAGGCCAGCATGGGTCACCCGTCCAGGCACTTACTGCGATGTGGTGGGATAATAACCGCTACAACAATCACGATCGGTGATAACAATGTAACTCACAGTTACATACAAATATGTCCATGCTCAAAACTAAAACACTTGCCTTTATGGACAGTTACCTTTTAGTCTAGCCAGCATATTCGAGCCGTTTGATCTAGATCCACACTTTGCTGACATTAATAACAATGATATGTTATAAGCTTTTGATAAGTAGCTCAGATAGGATCAAACGGAACAGATACATAAACTGATCTGATATTACGCTATTCAGCGAAAATTGAACGTGTTTACATGGAAATGTTCATACTATGTTTACGGAATTAGGCGTATTATTAAAAACACATAATTCATGATAATCAATTTTCCTGATTTTTCATCCCGTCAGATTTCTATGCGTCTTCGACTAGAAATTTTAAATGAAAGTGTATTAACTTGAATAAGATACTTCATTTACACTCCTGGAAATAAGATAGCATATTACAAGATCAATTCGAATAAGACATTCTCAACACTGACGGGTGGTATAAAACGATAACATGTTAACCCTTTCCCTGACACCTCTGCAGCAGACGGCTTTATTGAAAACATGGCAATAATAGAAGAAATTGCTCAAAACTAATTTCTCCTTTTTCTACAATGTTTTCCACTTTTAGTCACTGGTTATCCATTCAATTATAGAGATTTTCTATTTGTTTACAAAATATGTTCAAAGTCGTCTACTGCAGATTTCATGTCTGTGGGAAAGGATTAAAGGATCAGGTTCCCAAACGACATATTGAACACCAAATGCCCATTTTATTCATATGTATCCATTCGAAAGGCAATCGATCAGATTCAATTAATTACTTGGGGCAAATCCTACTAAGCTGCTTTGCAAGTTAATATTATCTGGAAGTATCCTTTGTAATTAATGACTGTAATTAGTGGTACGTGAACAGACAGGTAAGCAGTGAAGCATGATTGAGCATGATTGAGCTTTAATGCTGATGTCAGGTGTTATCATTGTACAGCAAATTATTAACACAAAGGATGACTTTATAATATAAGCGAAGTTCTGCAAACATCTTTTTTTTTCGATTACAATATTTTATTACCAATAATACAATGACATGTATACATATTGAGAACTATAAAACCGCAATGTATCGATCGTATAATAATGGAGAAAGCCTACACAGTGTAAAGTATATTGATGTCATTCTATCAGACTATTGACAAGTATATACGGTATTGCTTGATTAGAAAAGAAAGACACATTAGAAACAGATGTCGACAAAATAATGAACAAAACAGAAGGAAAGCACGGCGGCCTTTGCGATTTACATGGGTTTCCCATGTTGTTTGCATGTGCTAACCGAGATAATGCAGATAGAACCATTTTCAACCATATTTGATCCAATTCAAGTTTATGTCAATTAATTAAAATTTACTATATGTATTAATTTTGTTCCAACAACATGTCATGTTATATGCAAATATGAATTGACCTAAGTCAGTCAGCGCATACGCTTATTAGGGATGGGACCGAGTACGCGAGTACCGGTTATCAAAATAGGTATTCGAGTTCTCGATTATTTATCTTCTATTTTTTTCTCACTCTTTCATCTTATAAAAGCATGTTAAAGTAAATAAAAACTTATACTGTATTGAATCTGTTTGTCTTATTGAGTTACTAAAGAAGTCGGTAAATCAGCGGTGGAGGTAAATTAAACAAACAGCTAACACTTTTTCGTCTGAAGATGGTTCTTAATCTGTTTTATTTGTTGTTTTGATTGCATTCACGAGTCAACTACGAACAATGTGACAAAACAGGTAGTCAGCGATATGAATATAATCTCCAGTCAATTAGCAACCATATGACAAACAATATGTCACACATGGAGGGCTATCGGGTTTTCACAGCTTCGTCGTATTAGTGTTTTCAATTATTAACACGTTTTAATTGGATAGTTGTAAGAAATACAAATCAATATGATTGAATAAGAACTGTTGCAATTGTTTGATTAATTGTTCGTTAAATCATTAGATCCATCCTCTATCATCCGTATCTATTCGAACGAAAGGAAAACAACAAATTTATAACCATGCCTCGTACTAAATCCGTCGTCTGGAATCCGAAAGAACAAAAAACATTCAGATTGTTGATTTATATTCCTTATTTTCACTGATGATAAAGATGTTCTTTTATTAAATGTATTGTTTATCATTATTGTCTTCCTTTCACCGTTTGACTTGCTCTGTTTTTGCGACTTTAAAGAGATATACAGCCACACGTTTGGATGTTTTCGCCAATGCAAATTCTGTATGTATTCGTTGAATTATTTTGTTTTAAAATAAAACAATCAGTTTTTCTTCAAATATCAAACATTAAATGTAGAAGTGAAAACAGACGCATCAAATTTAGTGCACGGCGGCAATACTATTGCGAGAGACAAGACGTTTGATGAACGAATCAATACAATGCGATTATCTGCGAGTGCCCGAGTACTCGATCGGAAGAATTCACGAGTACCCGAGTACTAATATTGGTACTCGTTCCCATCCCTACTTATTAGTCATAGAAAGTTTTCGATAAACTTGTGTAAACCATTTGGAACCTATAGCATGAAGACGCAGATTCCACACGTTAAATAAAAACACTAATGGTTGTGTTCGTGGGCATATGAAAAACTACATTGTATTCAAATCCCATACACGATTCAAAGGCGACCAACATAGCTTCACATGTAGCCATTTTAGATAAGAGAGAAAACTGTGCATGTAACACGTTCCTTCTCTGTACATTTGAAGCGTCATATAAGAAAGTCGAACATTTACACCATCTCTGGGGTGTAGTGGTAGAGCGTCGGCCTCGGGTGCGGGTTGGTCCTGGCCGGGTCATACCAACTATTATAATTTTTTGAACTTGTTCTAAAATAGCATTATTTACTTCGATTGATGAGTTTGCATTACCATGTAACATAATTGTTTGTGGAATTTCTCTTAGCATGCCATGTCTAATATCATTGTAAAACAATTGCGTAAGTAAGTAATATTAATAAATGTAATCAAAAGAGAAAGATAAACATGTTACAAATATGTTTTTGTGAGTGAGCGCAAAGATTATTAATGAAAGGAAACAGAAGTACAATTATGTTACGGTAATTTAAAATATTTCATTACGAATGTATACATTAGCAAATGAAGTTTCGTAATATCATAACACCAAATTTAGATGAATACAATATTCTCTATAATTCAACACTTTTGATATATAATTTGCAATATTCTTTTGTACTGTTTTCTTATTTGAAGATGAAAAAGTTAACACAAATATCAGGCATGTAGCAAAAAAGAAGTTTTCATGACAACTATGTTACGGACTCTATATATTGAACAATATATTGACATGACATGCCGGATAAGAAACGAAACAAAGCTATAGAGAATGTCTATAGAACTGTCCTACGTTAGCCAAGGGGTTAATACAGCTATAATCAAATCTCCATTTAGGCATTGCTTTCAGTGCTTCAAATGGCACCGACAATGAGAAAATAATTACACTTTAATTCAGCATGGAATTGGCGAAATGAGTTAATAAAGTCCATTCCTATGCGAAAATTATTGGATTATTGCTGTTATTGCACAATATGGATACTACATAGCATACCGTTGAAAATGCCATTCTAGCATTGGCATCGCCAAAAAAGAGAAAATGAACTAATGTATCAGGTTTACGCATGCTCCAGCTTGAGCTTTAATGCACCACCCGCTTTCGTTAACGTATCAGAATCATGAAGATATTTACCTGTTACAGGAATACGAACAACCAATCTGAATGAATTCCAAAGTATACTGTGCGAATACTTAAGTTCACATTTAGTGTACTTATAGTACATGTACATGTATATATTAATTAAAGTTGCCTAGAATCATAGGCCAAACGAGTTTATCTTCTGATCTATTCATCGCATATATATAATACACAAGTCTTGTTTTGAAGTGTTCATGTAGTATATTCAATCATTCTAAACATTTGAAATGATTGTACAATACATAGATACAGAGTTGTACATTGTATTTGGTGTTTTCAGAAGTGTACACTATTTCAATTAAGTTGTCCTAAAAGAGAACACATAGAACAACTCTCACATCGCTAGAAAATAGAAAGTGACTTATTCAACGAAGGTAGTTGGAGAAAAATCAGATATATGAGCTCCTGAGAGCAGTATTAGCAAGTATGTGCGTAAATCAATTAGTAAATTGCCTCATTCGGTATAAACTTGATATAGTGATTTTTGATATTTGTCACGAAAATCTAAAATTATATCGAAAAGTTAAATATGTTTACTGATACATTCGGTGGAGGACAGCTGTCTGATTATCAAGTTAATTATTCTTGATACAAAACAACCAAACGCAATTAAGTTAAGGAGTGTGTAAGCATTAGAAGACAATGACCTTTAATAGTCGGTCAATCCCGCCCCTGCCTAGTCGCGATAATGGCCCAAGAACGATCGTGATCAGCATTAATCTATTTATTCTTAACTGACTTAGTGTTAACAATTAAAGTTAGGAGTTTTTGGAATCAAATATACGTAAATGTTCATCTTGTTTTCGGTATAGACTTGTGACTAGCATCGACTTTGTTGACTTTCTCTTTTCGACTTTCGAATTACTTCATTAATATTTATCAGAATGTCTTTGCTGATAATAGATAAATACGTATAGAAAACACATCCGGTTCCGTTTAAGATAAGTCGTTGATTTTTCTGCTCCGATTGAATTTGGAATTAACAGTTGTATGATTTGGATTATTTATGGAAAAATGGATATATAGGATTATTACATATCTTTGCTTTATACCATGACCTTGGTTTATAGACATTTGATCATTTTGATCATTATTTGAGAAAAAAACTATTTTTCCTTTGTTCACTCTTTGTGTATACTCGGAGGTGAGCAGTTTTCAACCTGTATCATGTTTATCATTTGAAGAAAGGAATTGAAGGGTGAACCTTTAACCCTTAACGATGGCAAGTGGAAGGAATGATTCTCATCTTACTCCATTGCTAAGCCAGAGTGTAGATATTTCTACACAGCTAACCCCAGCTCAGCGGCCTGTCTATGTGGATGGAGAAGAGTCGGAGTTTGATGATTCGCAGACCTGTGTTAAGCAGTTGTTTGTTTCCACGCATGAGCGGATTATTGTGACACCAGACAACGTTGAATAGTTGTATGAAAATATATGTCGGTATGAATCTCCACCGATAAACGCGAATTGGCCGCTTATAGATAATGTAACGGATCTATTCCGGAAATCAACAAAAAACGTGTTTATGTCCCGTATTATTTCGAATACCGAAGCTCGTGATGAAAGGTTAGAAGAAATTAGGAATACTGTTTTCGATGCCTGTAAAGGGCTGTGTAATTATCCATTTCCGGTGGATACAGAGTTGAAACGACGCAAGAAAACGAGGAAAGGTGAGACTTATACTCATAAATTAGCATCTGATATTTATTTATTAGTGTCCGTGCTAGAAAATCAGTCCTATGATGATATGAAAGATATCCTAAGCCTGCCTAAGTCATTCTTAATACCAGAGTCTAACTCATCCAGGTCAGATAATCAATTAAGCGTATGCATCCATGAGATCCAATTACTGAAGAATCAGCTGACTCAATGCCAAGCAGACTTGTTTACGTTGAAACATGAAAAAGACAGCATTAAAAATCATTTGTGCGAAGACATTAAATCTTTGAGATGGGACTTATCTCAAGTAAGTAGGGAAACAAAAGAGCAATTAACAGGCTTAAGCAATGACATCCAACGGATTGAAGACGAAAAATCATCTGGGTTAACTAGTGTTAAGAATTCCATGAAGTAAATAGTGCATAATGAACAACAGAGCAAGGACTCAAGTGTCAATGAACTTCGGCTTATAAATGATAAGATTTTCAATGTTGGAAAAAAGGTAGATAGACAAATGAACAAAATAGAATCAAAAGTGCTGGATATAAAAAAATCCTTGAAAGCCAACGATGAAGATCAGCAGTCGATTCTGTCATATCGTGATGTTTTGACAGGAGCTACACAATTAACGGAGACACTCCCAATGTGCACGAGCCAGAACGTGGAAACCGTTATTACCATCAACGATGCACGTGAGTCATTTCATGCTAATACTTTTAGTCCCGTTATTGCTGACCAAATCGTGACAGCTGCAAAAACACAAACGAGTTCACGCGGGGGTGTGCACGAGCCTACCCGAAGTAACCGGAATACACGAGCTAAAATAACTCCACAACGATCACCGACGTTGAGACAACCAAATAGAATACATGTGCACATTACGCGACAAAAGGAAGCTATTCGGTCAAACCGTGACTCAAGTGATACAGTGTCGTTTAAAAAGGATGTTACTTTTTGTAGTGAAGGGAACACTCCTTTATTTGAAAGTCATGACGGAAACATTGACATGAATTATACCTGTGATGGAACAAAAGTTGGCTCATACACAAACCGTGATGAAAACATAGACACATATACAAATTGTGAAGAATACATAGAAACAAATACAAATCGCGATGACGACAATATGGACGAGGACTTCATTGAAAGCGTGGTTAAAAAGACGAAAAGGTTTCATTTAGGCGGCTTTAAGTCATCAGTGAAAGTACCCAAACTTGTGAATTATGTTAAAAATAGAGGCCTTAAAGTCACTATGATTAGAGTGTTCCCCCTAAAATATGGACGGTCTGTCATTATCAGCTTAATGTTGAAGCGCCACAATCAAACAAATTAACTGAACCTGGCTTTTGGCCCCGCGGTGTGACATGTAGACCCTGGCTGTCCAAAATCAGTTATATGAAGCAATTTCGTAAAGTCACAGGCAATGATAAGTGTGAATCAGACGACACAGATTTGAGTGGTGATATTGTTCATAGAAATAACAACAATCCTAGGAGGTATAATTTCCGTGTTGTTGATAAGCAGTGATGAGCGTGATGATAGCTACGGGAAATCCCACAGCGATTATTATGATTATAATGGTAACGACTATGATCAATATGTTAACTATGGATATCGTGATGATACAAAATCCAATGAAGGACATGCGGGATATTCATAATAATGTATCCTCTGTTGCTCGTCCTTGTATGTAGTACATTATTTTTGTTGACTACATTTACCCTTCAGATGCTTGATTTAAAATTTTATTCGTGGAACGCCACTGGCCTTATGTCCAGTGCCTACTATCTCAGTAATGTTATTGACTCTGAGTCAATAGATATATGCGGTATTTCCGAACATTGGCTATATCCGTCTGAATTACATTTTCTGAATAGCATACATCCAAACTTTAATGGGGTGGGCGTATGCGATTCAGATCTCAACATCTATAGTAACAGAAAAGTTGGAAAAGGTGGCATTGCCTTGATGTGGAATAAAAGGTTAGATCATATGGTTACACCACTGTGTATAGACTCTGACAGGATTATGGGTATACAGGTGCGGATGTCACGTGACTCCTACTTGTATATCATACAGGTATATTTGCCATGCTCTAACCATAGTATTGTACATTATCGGGAGAATATGGAGATTTTGCATGATTTGATTAGCATGTATTCTCAGACAGGAAGAGTCGTATTGATGGGTGATTTTAATGCCCATATAAATGTCAAAACATTTATGAAGCAAATTGACAGGAGGGGTACTGCATTGTGCGAACTAAACACTCTTTTCAATTTGTTTAATATTACAACCTCAAAGTCGTGTTCCGGAGCAGACTCGAGTTATGTGTCTTATGACAAAAGCTCTAGGTCATTGATAGATCATGTCATTGTCTCGGACGAGCTATCGCTCTACGTGAAATACTGTAAAATCCTGGACGATAATTGTATTAATGTTTCTTGTCACCGTCCTATAGTATTCTACATTGAATTTATGTCTCATGATTGCGTTACTCACTGTGTTGATATGTCAGTCAAATGGCACAGGGTGTCCGATGAACAGCTTCGTAACTATGATTTTAACGTCAGTGCTCGTCTTAAAGACAGTGTAGATCAGTTACCAGTTAACGATATACACTGTTTTATAGACAATCTATACCAGTGTATTTCGTCTGATATCAACCCAGCTTCCAATGCTCATCTACCTCACTCAACATATCGTTCATACCTAAAGCCATATTGGTCGGCCGATCTCAAAAAATCGCATGCGAGTATGAGAAATAAACGCACGGCCTGGATTGTCTCCGGCAGGCCAAGGGGCAGTGAATTCTCAAGTTATAGAGAATATAAGGAAGCTAAAAGATGTTTTCGAGCATATCATAGAAACAGTTCCCTTAAATATTTACAAAAGGTTAATAGTGATATTGATAGTGCATCTGGTGTTGATAGTCCATTATTTTGGAGATTGTTTAATAGGAAAAGAAGACAAGTGAATTCAAATGTTTCTAGTGAGATTAAATTTGACGAAGTTGTAATTCGGGACCCAGAATTGATCTGCCATGAATGGGGTCGACACTTTGCATCCCTTTACTCAGATACAGAATGTAAGACTTACGATAAAACGCAATTTGAGACCGTAACAACGTGTACAAACTTTTTAAAAGAAGAGTCTATTGTGGTTGATGGTGATCACATTTCTCAAGAAGAAGTGTTATCGGCATTATCTACTTTAAAAAGTGGCAAAATGTGTGGTATAGATCGAGTAAGCAACGAACACCTCATCCATGGTGGATTAATGGTAAAACATTACTTATCGGTGTATGTTTTGACTTAATGTATTGTAATAGTTATATTCCCACAGCACTAAAACGTGGTACTATTTGAACGTTGTACAAAGGGGCTAGCAAACCAAAAAATGAGCCTAATAGCTATCGAGCCATAACCCTTTCATCATCTATTTTAAAATTATACGAAAAGGTACTGCTACAACGTTTACACAGGTCAATTAATAAACCGTTACACTTTCTCCAGGGTGGGTTTCAGTCCAACATGGAAAGTTCTATGACATCCTTCATTCTGAAAGAAAGTATACAGTTTTGCAAAGAAAACAATAGTAAATTATTTGCGTGTTTTTTAGACGCTCGTCAAGCATTTGATCGTGTATGGCATACTGGTCTCTTTTACAAGCTAAATGAACTTGGCGTTAGTTATAAGCTTTTAAAGATAGTTATTGCAATTCATTCCGATATGTATAGCCGTGTAATGTATAATGGGTTTTATTCTGATTGGTTCCCTGTTTTACAGGGAACCAGGCAAGGTGGCGTCTGGTCACCATTTTTGTATCTTGTTTATATTAACTCACTACTTGACCAGTTAGTTAACAGTAAATTGGGTTTCCAGATTGAAGGGTTTCATTTCTGTGCTCCGTCATTTGCAGATGACATGACAATTCTATCTTTGTCTAGCAAAGCCTTACAGGAAATGATTAATATATGTTAAGAATATTCTTGCCTTTGGAGGTACCAATACAATTCTGGCAAGTGTGCCGTTGTCACGTTCAATGAATCTAAGCGTGTATACAAACGCAATTATCGGTCCTGGGTAGTTGGTAATAATGCCATTTGTGAGAGAGAGGAATATAACCATTTAGGTATAATATGTAATAAGTATACTAACTCTACTCTCATTGTCAAGCAAGTTGATAGAAAATTAAGGGGTGCTTTCTTCGGTCTAATCAAAGACGGGTTATATATAAATGGGTTAAATCCATTAACCAGTTACAGTATTTATAGGTCGATTGTTATCCCGAGAGCTCTATTCGGATGTGAATTGTTACAATCGCTGTCTGATCGGGATATGTTGACAATGGAAAGGTCGCATAGACTTTGTTTAAAGCAGATTCAGGGTTTACAAAAAAGATCAAGAACAGATATTGTTCTTGGTCTTATTTGTGCTCTTCCTATTGAAGCTGAAATTGAGAAGAGAAAACTCTCCTTTCTTGGTCAACTTTGCCGTTTGGAGAGGGATTGTGCAACAAAACGTTTCTTTTTATTGCGCTCCTTTCCTTCGTAAATAGTAATTCCGATACCGGTTTGTTTCTGATATTGCATATATTCTAAACAAGTTAACATTACAATGTTTAGAAGATTTACATTAATTATGGTGTATTCCCAAGCAAAACTATTTGGAAACATTGTATTAATACAAAAGTATCAAATTACTATATCGGTAATGGAATGAAAGAACATCTACCGCGCAGTTTGTTCTATATAGGCAATTACAGAAACGATTCGCAATCAGTCCTGTATGGGATTATGCTAAGCGTAATCCGAATATGCTTCGTGTTTGCTTTTCCATCGCTCAGCTAATTGCGTACACTGCTGCACACTGAGTGTTCTCAGTGTACACGCTGTGGATGTAGCGATGTTAGAACGAGCCTATACTGAGCATATCTTGATAAACTGTACCAGTGTACGGTCATGTACTATTTCCTTTCAGAACAGAACCCTTTTAAAGTTTGGTGGATCTGTTTCAACTTATAAGTGCCATTGGAAGGCAATGATTTTGTTGCTGCCTTGTTCGGTTTGAACCCGATCGTAGACAATGAGTTATACGGGCAACTATGATAGCTTTTATAAGCAGGTTGCGTTGTTCTTACATTCCATATGGACATGTTATAAATACCTTGTGCAAGTGTAAATACTTTGTTCAAAGTTAAATAAGATGTACATATTTCAGTCTCATATCTGCCTGCCTGTATGTATGTCTGTCTGTCTGTCTGTCTGTCTGTCTGTCTGTCTGTCTGGTCTGTTGTCTGTCTGTCTGTCTGTCTGTGTCTGTCTGTCTGTCTGTCTGTTCTGTCTGTCTCTCTCTCTCTATATCTTCTCTCGCTCTCTCTCTCTCTCTCTCTCTCTCTCCTCTCTCTCTCTCTCTCTCTCTCTCTCTCTCTCTCTCTCTCTCTCTCTACTCTCTCTCTCTCTCTCTCTCTCTCTCTCTCTCTCTCTCTCTCTCTCTCTCTCTCATCCTCTCTCTCTCTCTCTCTCTCTCGTATACTTTTGTATAATTTTGTATTAATTGTGTTTATATGTATTGTTTGTATATAAATTATAAAATGAAATCTTCTGTATAGGAGGAAATAAAGATATAATAATAAAAAAATAATAATACCATATATTAAATGTAGGAGAATGTATTTTTCAAAAATTGTTCGGATATAACACGGCGGCCAGTTTATGGCATGTATTTCGAGGCGTTCTCACACCAGAAAATTGACACATTTCAGTTACTTTCATCAATCACAGGACCGCATTGATGGCCGATCATAGTTACCGGCAGAGATACTGCTGCTCAACGATATTCTTGGAGGAATAGTTAAAAAATCGATTGTCACCACTGCCTGTTATTCAGGTATTCACCCCAACTGTACTTTTATTACAAGACATAACATTTTATGTAAATAAAAGCCGCAGCCCAAAATGTAATGAACACTTTTTATAGTTTAGCTTAACAAGACTTTTGTTT